>JACDOX010000192.1:868451-879402 GCA_014549065.1 Cardinalis cardinalis
CCGGGCAGGGCGGGGCGATGATTCCCCCGGGGCTGCAGGGGGCGCTGTGGCGCGAGCTCGGCCGCCTCTCTGCGCACGGCAATGGCGGGCGGGCTGGCGGAAGGGATGCAGAAGGGGCTGCCTTTGGAACCCTCAGGGACGGCCGGGCCCGCTGCACCTCCGGCTGGGGAAATGGACTGCAGCAAGAACCTCGGAAGCAGCTGGAGCGGCAGAGGCGAGCAGATCCTGTTGTAATAAATGAGATGTAGCAGAAATTCTGCAGCCTTAGCCGGAGCCGCCGGGCATCCCGGCAGGCCAGGGTATGGGGCTACAGTGTAGCAAGAACTCGGAGCAGCGGCAGAAAGCGGCCTGGCTCCCCAACACGGCTGGGAGACCCTCCCTCTGAGAGGGAAGGGGCTCAGGGTCCCAGGGCGTCCCCTGAGGCACCAGAGCAGATGGTGAAGGTCCTTTTTTACTGAGGTAGGGTGTTAACAAGGTCCCAGTGCAGCGGCCACTCCCACAAGCAGAGCTTCACTTGTGGTAGAAGACAGCAGGAGACGGAGCCTCACAGTGGTGGTGAATTCTCCCTACATCAACCACAGCCTTTCTCCCCTCTGATGCCGAGAGAGCCAGGAGCTATGCTCAGCCCCTTCCCCCTGCCCAAATCTCCCGGTATCTCTGTCCCCCCTAGAGAAACCCCTCAGCTAAGAGAGTAGCCAGCCCTACCCTTCCCCTGCACCGTGGAAACTTCTTTTTTCGCTCTTAAGTACCAGTGAGTTTTGTCTCCTAGCAACATATGGGAAAAAATTCCCTGAGAGAAAGCAAACAAAAGGAGCAATCCTAACCTCCAACAATTTGTTACACAAGAGAGTCTCAGAGCCAACAGGCACATGTGCAGAGGTAAAACGGCAAAGCTGGCTCATGGACCCCCGTTCCCCAAATCACAGTCTGCTTGCTGTGCCCATCTTCCTCTCGGCCCCTTACCTGTTAGATCAGAGAAGGAAAAACTCCTTCCAGTCTCGTACATTTTCTTGACAGTGGCAGAGCAAGAGAAGTTGAAGTTCACCTGTTGAAGTTCACCTGTTGAAGTTGAAGTTCCCCAGCCCATGGAGAGCCACCTTTCCCTGTGTGCTCACTATGTGTGACTTCAAAACCACTGGAGTCACACATAGTGATCACACAGGGAAAGGTGGCTCCCGTGGTCCCCTGCACAGTGGCTTCAGGGCTGCCAGCTGTGGCTGTGCTGCCTCCCAGCTCTCTGCAGTTCACCCTGTGTGGATTCTCCATGAAAGGAATGAGAAGAAGGTGGTATTACAAAAATCCTGTGTGCCTGATGGTAGATAAAGCTAGATACAGAGAGGCGAAAGAAGCAGTGGGGAGAACCATAAATAACATAGGAATTCCACTATTTGACACAGACTATTACTCACCCAAGACTGTGCTACATCTCTGGATTTAGAGAGAAAGAACAGAGACACGAGGAAAAAGAAAAACGGCGGGGGGGGGGGGTACATTAGAAGGGAGTATTAAGCATTTTGGGAAGTCTGTACCTCTCAAGTACCTCAGCCAATGAGGAAAGAGAGAAGGGAAATGTGGCCGGGAAATTAGGATAAAAAGGAGGCTGTGTCCTCTAACAATTTTGAGAGACCTCATGGGAAATGCCCCATGGCCTCTGCCTTTAGTCGCATACTGTGAAAGGACTCCTCTGTCTCCTTTTTGGACATTAACCTCTGGTGTTTGTAGATTCATTTTTCTGATATCCTTGTGAAAAACACCAATCACTTGTTTTTAAAATTTTTAAAGTTTAATAGTAATAAAATGGTTATAAAGATAGTCACAATATTATAGTAATAAAAATTTGGACAAGTAGTATTGGGACAATATAAAACAATAAAAACAAAGAGTTATGGACAATCTTTCTGGGCAAAATAAGCCCAAAAAAGGACCCCTGTTAACAGAGGATTAACTCTTAAAAGCAACAGCCTTTTGCATATTCATACACTTCATACATGATGCATAAATTCCATTCAAACACACGATTCTATCTGGTCAGTGTCAGCTTCTTCCTCTTAATCCTAATGGCATCTTCATGGCTGAGCAAGGCAGGAAGATGTTAGTTTCTTCTGATAAGGGAGCAATAAATTCTTTTTCTCTGAAAGATTTAGGTGTCCTGTGGCTGCTATCTCAGTGTGAGTACCTCATTCCTCTCTTTAAAAAAAGTATCTTACATAGCATAGTTTCTATTTTAACATTTTGTTATAACCCAAAACTGTATTTAACACACTACTTAAGAAAATTAATACAGCATAACTTTCTAACATAACACATGTAATATTCATTTTAATATTTGCAAAAAGCCAATCATAAAATAGGCATTGTTCACATCAATGCATTATCACAAGGCTCATGTACCTTACGATTGTCATGTAACCTTTATTTATGTATAAAAAAGCTAAGATTACTGTCTCTTTTTCCCTGTTCACTCAGGGTTCTCTCTTCAAACCAAGCTGCAGCAGGACTTCTCATGGAGCAARATGGAAGATCCCCATTCCCCGCAACCACATGGATCCTGATGTGAGAAACGACTCTTACTTTTAAAATTTCAAAGGTTTATTAAACCTTAACAAAAATAGAGAAGACAGCACGTTATAAATGAATAATGTGATGTTTGGCTCTCACAATTAAGAGATGGACATTATGTGTATGTTAAGAAAAGTTTTGTAAATGTATGTGATGTTACTGTAATATGTCCTCCCATAGACGTCTTTCCCCTCCCCCTTGTAACAGCCTCAGTAGTGAGGGCATTTGGGAGGGCTTGTTACCAGGACGTGCAACATGACAACACCTGGCCTCCAATCAAAATGTAACAAAGTAATCTCCACCAATTGACAGCAGAGAATGAGTTGACTGACATAACTTCGGGAAGGGCTATGAGTGTAAAAGGCAGAGCATCCATTTTGGAAACAAGAACGTGGGTGCTAGTTATAGACACTCCCAGCACTGTAATTTTTCCTTGTTCAGTCCTTTGTTGTATTTTTTGTTAAGGTTTAATAAACCTTTGACATTTTAGAAGTGAGTGTCATTTCTCACATGAAAAAGGAAAAATTACAGCGCTGGGAGCATGGAACTAAACCGCCATGTCTTGTCCTTATCTCTGGAGCCAGGGTCATAATTCCACTAGGCTAGTTTCTTTCTCAGTGGGCTATCTGTGGGTGCATCTGTTGGTATCTCTTCACTTCTTCCTTCTCCATACTGGCTCCCAATCCCATCCTGACAGTCAACTACAGGCCCTCTCAACAAGGCCCACCTTCCCAATTAGTGGGAGGGAAGGAGGGAGGAAGGAAGGAAGGAAAGAAAAGGGGAGAAGGAAAGAAGAAGCTTTACTTTCTTCTTGAAAAACAAAAGCAAATAAACAACCTGCTTATGGTTCAGGGACCCCTGTGCCACTGGGTCAGTTCTGCCTCTCCTCTCCCACCTTGGCTTGGCATCCCGGACCCTTGGCACACCAGTGCAAGCAGCTGCTGAGCTGCTCCCGTGGTCCCCTGCTCATGCAGCTTTATGCTGACCGGTAGTGGGGAAGCGTCCTTGTCTCAGCACCCTGGCCCCCCATTCCCAGCACACCAGTGCAAGCAATTGCCGAGCTGACCACATGGTCCACTGCACTTGCATGGCTCCACCCCAGTGGACATTGAAAAGAAGTGTCCGCAGCCTGCCGCTCCTGGACCAGCCCTGCTGGGCGCCACTGCAGCCAGCACACTCAAGTTGCTGTGTGCAGCCCTGTACAGGTGAGCCCACAGCGCTGGGGTCCCCGCTAAGAGACACTGATCACCAGTTGTGCCATATGCAACCATTCCCTGCACCCCCAAGCCACTGCCCCCTCCTCACCGAGCTGGCTGTGCCAGGGACAACAGTGCTGGGCTTCAGTGCCCCGGCCCCATGGCTTTATGCTGCAGGATGCCGCAGGGAAGCCAGTATGGCCRAGTGCCCTCCCTGCGTCCGCTCAGCTTTATTCTGGTGAGTCACTGAGAAGCCCCCGCACCAGCAACCTCCGCAGTTTCCTGGTCAGTGTATTCAGTGTTGGATTCCTGTGGTTTCAAACCTCAAGTCCCCTCACCAAGGTCTGGAGGAGAAGTGGTCTCAGCCCTTCTTCTGCATCTGTAATGATGAAGTTATCAGCATGATACAGACATTCAGGAGCATCAACCAGTTCCAGTGCAGCCTGAATAAGTCCATGACAAATGGTAAGGCTGTGCTTCTACCCCTAGGACAGTCAATTCCAGATGTGTTGGACAGCCCTTCACATAACAGCAAACTGTGGCTTGCCCTCTGCTGCCACAAGGACTGAGATAAACAGGGGGGCAATATCAGTTGTGGCATTCCATTGGGCTGCTTGGACTCTAGTTGGTACTGGAGCTCCAGCACATCTGGCACAGCAGCACATGGTAGTGTTGCGACTGTCGAGGTGATGAGAGCCCACTGCTATCTCCCCACTCCATCAAATTTTAACAGTGGCCATATGCAGTGGTTAAAGGGTGAGCGGGTTCTGCTGATCACTCCTTGTCTCTCCAGCTGACAGTCAGCTCATTGCTGGGAACCAGGGAGTGTCAGACAGTGGGTTATTGCCGCCATCAGCAGCTGCTGTTCTTCAACCTTGCAGCAGCCCCACAACAGAGGCATCCTCCAAGAGGCTAGGCAAGAGAGACAGCTGCTTAATTTTCTCTGTAACAACAGCACCTACTCCAAAGACCCAGCAGTACTGTAGCCACAGCTCTCTTAATAGAGAGCAAGCAGGCACAACTTCCCAAGGATATTTCCTGGGAATTGCAGCGAGGAACCCCAGAGAAAGAAAAAAACAATTCTTATCTCATTTGCTGCTCCTGTTGTTTTGCACATGTGGAATGTGTTGGAAGCTTATTTACCTGAATGAATTTGGTAATTAATTCTGCTGAGGATTGTTTTGTTTCCTTGGCCAATCACGAAAAGCTGTGTCCTGACTCTCGGGCAAAGAGTCATGAATTTTCTTTAGTATTCTTCAGTAGTTAGTAGTAAGTATGATATAGTATAGTATGTATCTCTTTAATATAGTTRTAATGTAATATAATATAGTTTTAATAAAGCGAGTGTTCAGCATTCCAAAGCCTTGGAGTCGGATGCCAATCATTCCCAGACACTGGGGTTGCCTGATTTTACTATATAGTACCCCTTTAGGTCCTTGAATTACCATCCCTTGACATAGCCTGTGCCAAGGATACACAGGCCTTTCTTTGGACTGGCTGTCATAGGTTGCTTTTGCCCCTTGTGCCCTGTTAAGTTCACTTCAGCCTCCAATACAGACAACAGTTGGGCTTCACTGGCTTGTTTCCTGTAGCTTTTATTGCTGAGCTTGACACCATTTGGCCAGTCAGGGTCAGCAGTCCTGGCTGTGTCCTCTCCCAGCTGCCTGCTGACCTGCAGTCTTCGAGCACCTGGTAGGGAAGATCCATCTCTAAAGCCTAATATTTGGTCTTATCATGTGAAGAGCCTTAGCCAGGGGCTTTCTCTCCAGAGAGAAGAAGCGCCGGAGCTGGCTCTAAGACCAACAAACCTTGGGGTCAAGCGGCCAGCAAGCAGGGTGATTGTCAGCTCTTAGAGTGATTAGGCAGCTCTTGTGATTTCAGCTTAGCTTGCTGGCAGCATGCCCTGGGCTTTAGGCTTCAGCAGATGGAGAGAGGGAGAAGAAGGGAAGCATGAGGTATTCTTTGATGTGTTCTTTATTCAGGGTTCCGTGAAGGGTCTTATCTTGGTTTCTTCTCTAGTTAGTAAGGCAGGCATGCTATTTTTATAGCCTTGGCCAGGATCCAAGACTGACCAATGGCAAAGGGTTAAATACATGCATGAGTGACCAATAGTAGGGTTAACACAATTTTTTCCTTATAAGGGTAAAACATAGCCTCTGAGCCAGGGAGGTCAGGGACTTCTAAGTTGCCCGAGTCAGTATTTCATTGTTAAATTCTCCATGGTGCTCTTGGTAACCCTGTGGGGTTTACTACACATCTCTGCAGAAATTTTGGTACATGGTTCAGGAGTGATGTGTTTCATCTTGGAACGACAAGGAGACACCCCTCACGTTCCCCAGGGTTTGCGATGTGTAAAATAATTTCTTTGCCTCACACAGAACCTATGTGGAGCTTACCCAGGTTTTACCACAGCTTTTCTTTGCTGAGTGCTAAGTATTAGCCCACGTGAAGTTCTGGTCTCTGGCCCCTCCAAAGGTCCTCCATGGCTGCTGGACCACAAGACAACTGTGTGGTGGGGTTTGCACACCACTGAACTGTGGGGCACAGAACTCGGAGGGGAGCCTGATGGCTCACGGGGCCATAACCTCAGGCTGCACTGAGCAAGAAAGGGGGCTTGGTAATAGTTTTGTGCGTACCAAGAGCCTTTGGTGTAGGATGATAATGAGGCACAAGAGTATATTTAGGCACAGGTGAACCTCTGAACTGATAGCTCTACATTTCTTTTATGTGGACCACACATTTTATAACAGAACCACTAGGTATGTTGGAATCTTGTCTATGTGAATTTTTTCCTTTCCCAGGTGAAGGCAAAAATATACTGAGATTCCAGATGCACAGAAATAGGACAATGGCTTCACACAATTCAATTGCTGTAAACCACTTGGCACTAGCCAAAGCAATGTGGTTGTCATTGTTGAAGGATCAGGAACTACTGGCTGTGGTACAGTCACCCATTCATTCATTGCTCACAAGTCTTGGACAAATCTACAAACTAGTTTTCCATCCAAGACTAGACTAGGGTTTTTACAGGCAAGGTTGGAGTATTACAGGGATACTTATGGGGAATTGAAGGAAAAGACCACATGTGTTGGGAGAAAAGAGGCCAGGGAATTAGAAAACTGGGGTTGGTATTGGGTGGCAGTTCCCTTTGCCCACAGCTGTGTCCACCAGAACTTAAAACTGCTCATAGTTACCACTTTGCAGTAGTAACCTGTGCGAGCTGTTTTCCCATCCTGTGACTCAAGAGGATGTCATGGTGTGCTGGGAAACTGTCTCGGGGTGATTTTATAATGCTGCTTTATTTCCTAACTGCCTGCTTTATGCCCAGAAAACGACTGCTGTAGCTTTCCCATGGAGCTGGCGGGTCGGGCGGGGAGCCTTGGGCTCTTGTGGGCCCTGTTCAAGCTCTCTCTGGCATGGCTGGGGACTACAATGATTGTTACTTCATTGTTACTTTTTTGGCTTTTTTTCTGGATTAATTTTTGCCAATCTAGGCAAGAAGCTTCTGGGTTTTTTTGTTTGTTTTATTTCCCTTCCCCTGGCCTGGAGGCTTTTCCCTGGTAAATCTTTTTGGTAGCTTTTTTTGTTGTTTTTGTCTTGTTTTGTTTTTTTGGGTTTTGGTTTTTGTTGTGTTTTTGTYGTTGTTTGTTTGTGKTTTGGTTTTGATTTGGTTTGCTTTTCTTTTGTTTTAGTTTGGTTTAGTTTGGGGTGTGGTTTTTGGTTTGTTTTTTTTCTCCAGCCCGGGGAGCCTGCAGGGCARCTCTGGCCCCTCGGAAACACCGAGCCAGCAAAAGAAGGGACATTAAACTCCACCAACTTCGCCTGCTGCGAGGAGAATACTCACGCCAGAAACCCAAGAGGTTCTCAGCTGCTGTGAGCTCTGTTCTCCTCCCCTCACAAAGACAGGCAGCCACGCGGCGGTGAGGTGAGGGTGGGGTGTAAGGTTCTGTAGTAAATGGCAGAGATAATTCATGCTATATGGATATATATGTGTGTATAAAATATTGTGAAAATCCAAAGTAATGTCTTTGACCACTCTGGCTAGGAGCAGAGTCCTATTTTCATTTAATCAGTTCCCGGACAGCGTTAAGATAATATCAGGTCTGTTACCTTATGAATGGGACAGTCCCGGGCCATCATCGATGATTTCCCTGGCATCCACACCTGGGAGATAGCATCTGGACCTTCCTGGACCATGATTAATGGAATGTCTCAGAAACTCACAAGACCTGCACCTGGACATGATTACATCTGCTCTGCTCAGGAACCGGTATCACTCTACTACATATGAATACAGCCTCTGCCTGGATGCTCAGACATTCGTCTGAGTCTCCGGATTAGTCTTTGTCTGTTCCTGCACCTGTATGGATCCAGCTCTACATGTGAAGAGACGCAAAGAAACGTGCGGTCATCCCTGCCTCAGGCAGAATAAACTGCATATAAGCTGGCTGCTTGAAACGCTCGGGGTGAACTGCTGGGGACACGCTGTCACTTTGTCAATTGAACCCTGGTTCACCCAGCGCCGAAACCCGGGGCTGACGCTGTCTTGGCTGTGGTGGTTTTTTTTTTCAAAATTCAATTTTTGTTATCGATCTAATAAATCTTTGTTAAACTTTTCATAAATTTGGCTACTGATGTGATAATTTATAACAGTTCCATTTCCTTTTTTCCTGTGCTTTTTGGGTATCTTGCTTTGTTAATAAACAGTTTTACTTTTCTTTTTTTTTCCACTTTCATCCCCTGGTATCCATTTCTCTCATTGGCAGAAGAAAAGGGAATTATTAAAGCCCTCTCTCTTTAGAGAAAAACACTAAATTCAGAGCGTTTTTCTCCTAGAATTTGTCTTCAAACACAAGCCTGATGACTGGCAGCAGTGCTCAGCCAACTCTCTTCATCCAGGGTTGGAACTACAGCTTAAAAAAAAAAAAGAACATCAGAGGGAAGACCATTAGCAATCAAAGAAGCAAAGGAAAAGATTTGTTTTGTTGTAAGGCTTTTTTGCAATCTAGAGACTGTCACCCATTCACTAATCATATTAACGCTGCTCTACTAGTAACACTCTCTGACAAGTCCTGTTGTGGTTTAGACTGCTGGCAGCAGCATCTGGGACAAAATATTGCATAAACCAAATGGAGAATGGGGAAGTAAAAGGAAGTTTCCAGCTTTCTCTGGAAAGCTCCTTTCAAAATTCAGGGTTCATTTTCAAATCTCATTTGAGATGCTTTGGTCAGGAGTCACTGGTTTCTCCCTGGTGTGAGAAATGACTGCTCGCTTTACATTTTAAAAGGTTTATTAAACCTTAACAAATACAACAAAGGACTGAATAAGGAAATACAGCAGTGCACTGGGAGCATGTGCCTGCCATGTGCTCACCCACAAAATGGCTGCTCAGCTTTTTATACCCCTGGGGGTTGACCCAGGCAGCCCTGGCCCCTCCCGAAGTTTGTCAATTAACTATTCTTCACCGTCCATTGGTGGAAACTAATTTCTTGCWACTTGATTGGAGGTCAGGTGTTGTCATGCCATGCCACCCTAGCAACAAGCCTCCCCTATTCACAAATGCCCCCAGCAAGGGGTGCGTGTACCTGCCCTCCCACTACACCCTGATGAGCTAGGCTCATCAGTGGCAAAATACAGAGGAGGAAAAGGGGACTATGAGGAGAACAGAGTACACCCAAAAACCAGATCACAATAACATAACAATACATACTTCAATACATACATCAATAAAACTTCTCTTAACATACACACACTATTCATCCCCTAACTGTGAGAGCCAATCATCATATTACTCATCTATAACACTGGCCAGTGACTCAGTACTGACAGCTGCAGGTAAGGGGGCATCACTCCATGCCCCACCTCTGCCCACTCACAATTCTCCTGAGCAGCACATTGGGCACCCCAGGATGCCACCCCCCATTGCTTTTGTGGAGCGGGCAGTGGAAACAGCTGCCAGGGAGCAGCAGCCTGGGATGGTGGAGGGGACAGGACTCTGTGCCAGGCACTCTGCTGTCTCCTGGTACCCAGATGGAGCCCTGCCCTCACTTACTGGGGACCTCCAGTCCCTCTGCTTCAACACTGAAGCACTTCCCCCTCTATAAAATCATCATGATTCATCACTATTTCTACCAGATTTTTTTTCCATCTTTCTATCAATCACATCCTCTGGAATAGCTTCCATATGTTTGCCTGATAGAGACGGTAAAATCAGTGATTCCTCAAATCCCTTTTGAAAAGTGGAACGGCATTTTCCATGTCCCTGTTCCCTCCTATCAAGGGCATTGTATCCAGTGGTTGCATAAGCAGGTAGATGAGTAATGGTTGTTTAGTCTACAACACAGGAGTATGATCTAGTGCAAGCAATTTCTTCTTATGAGCAATTTGTCTCAAAATGTCTTCTACTTACTTCAGTTTGAAACAGATTTTATGGCTGACTCATTCCACATAAAGAAAAATCTCAGCCAATTAATTGCCTGAAGCTGTTTTGGAGTAAACAGCATTGCAAAGGCTTAATCTGTCTTCTTGAAAACCTTACAGATTTTTTCTAGTCATGAACCTCAGTGCTGTTGGATAATTAGCAGACAGAGATGGAGTTTATCTTGACTTTGCGCCTCAGAGAAATTTTTCATCACATCCTTGTCCAGCTGCTCATCCTGGTGTGCGGCTCTCCCGCTGCCCACATTTGGCATCCAGCTGGGCAGAGGGCTGGGAGTTTCATCCCAACCTTCCTGCCCAGAAAGACACCACTGCTCACAACTGCCTGCTTCAGAGCCTGCTCTGAGCCCTGTGAGAAACAGGATGTTTCCTACCCAGCTGCATCAGGGACAAAAATTGTCCCTGATGGGGACAAATTCTCTACAGGTCTGCTGTAGAGAAGCAAGTGCTCAGGTGTGACTGAGCTTCAGAAAATTGTATCTAAAGTAGATTTCTTTTTAGTAAGCATTTAATCAGTTTTTTTATTACACTGTACCATGCATAGAAGAGGATGTCTTCTATCATTAATGTTTTAATTCACTAATTATTTTACAAACATCGAGCATATTTCCAATCCGAAGCTCCAGCCCAAACTACTCAGTTTCCAGGACTATGCACTGAGTTAATTCTGTATCCATTTACATCAGTTTGATGTGTATTTTACATATAACATGTATAAGTCATATATAATTAACGTATCATAGATAACATATGTATAA
>JACDOX010000192.1:883590-1001309 GCA_014549065.1 Cardinalis cardinalis
TGCTTTAGTTTCCATTAATACTTACAAGGAAGTGAACACAAAAAGAAACTGTTATAAACAAAAAATCTGCCAATATTTTTTGTGAGAAAAAAAGTTACAAAAACTAGTCAGACCACTGTTGCTGTACCTGTTTGTTATGATAATTACGAGTAGTTGTCGTTAATAGTTCTTTTTGTATCAGTGAGGGCCCTGGCCGGGCTAGGTCGATGGCTCTTCTCCCCAGACAGTGATGGGTGGGGGATTTCCCCAGACAGGAGAAGGGACAAAACCTAAGAGGAGGAGGCATGCAAAATAACCTCAGGACCARCATGCCATGAGAAGCTACTACTCCAAACTTACTGAAGAGACACGCAAAACAACGAGCCCATATAGAGTTGAGAAATTAGAGTGATGTCTAGATGTGAGGCACAGTGTGCTGGGCCTGCAGAGATGCTGAAAACCTTCATTGTCCCACACCCTGAGCTGGGGAATCCTCTCTGACCGCGACCTGGAGAGACGGGGCTGCAAACTTCAAGACTGGGGGTCACCTTGCCGAAAAGGCTCTCACGAGGATTGGACCCCCAGCTCTGCCCCTAGAGGACAAAGATGCACWTATCCTCCTCCTCAGCATCACCCTGGGAGAGACGAYGGGAGACTGCAGACCCGTCGAGCTCCCCCATCCTGAGCTGATCACTTTTAATAAAGGCATTAAAAGGAGAAAAGGTCTCCTGCCCTGTTTATTTCAGAAACCACTAAACATGTAAACGCTTACTGATGGAAAGGCATGATTTGTAATGGAAAAAAGGAATATGATGTCTATTTTCTAGGCTGAAAGACAGGGAGCTACTCCTATTTTCACACATAGAGCCAGTGTTCCCAGCTGCTGTGTCTGGAGCAGGGTCTAGCTCAGGCAGAAATGGAGTTTTGCTGAAAAGAAGCAGAAGTATCTTTTGTGTTTGGCTGTTGGACAGGTGTATAGTTCCTTCAAAGATGGTCTGTGTCAACAAACCAGCCAGYCTACACAGAGTTCTCAGTCTTGAGAGCACTGAGCAGTCAGCCTCAGCCTGGCCCTATTTACACCATGAGCTGCACTGCCCCTCAAGTGTCCCCAGTAAATGGTCAACATGACAGATATGCAGTGATGGTGTGGAAGGTGTTTTCAACATGCCAATGAAACAAGAAGAGTGCTCCTTTCAACTCTTCTGCTTTCATGAAAGACTCAGAAAGACACAAGTGAACCACGGGCTGTGATACAAAGCAATGAGGTTTGTGGAGAGCAGCATTGCGCCCTACTCTCAGTGTTACAGTCTCTGTCTTATGGGGAGGAGCAGCCTTTTGTAGTAGTTCTTTGAGCAGCTGGTATGAGCTGTAGTATATGTTATAAACAAAAATCTGCCTATTTTTTTTTTGTGAAGAGAAAAAGTTAGGAAAACTAGTCAAACTACTGTGGCTAGACCTGTTTGTTATGATAATTACAAGTAGCTGTCGTTAATGGTTCTTTTTGTATCGGTGAGAGCCCTGGTGGGCTAGGTTGATAGCCCTTCTACCCAGACAATAAAGGGCGTGGGGGCCTCCCCAGACAGTGAAAAAAGGGACAAGACAAAGGAGGGGGGGACATGCAAAATAACCTCGGGAGCATCATGCAATGGGAAGCCACTACTCCAAACATACTGAAGAGACCCCCAAAAAAACGAGCCAATATAGAGTTGAGAAATTAGAGTGATGTCTGGATGTGAGGCACAGAGTGCTGGGCCTGCAGAACCTTCATCGCCCCTCACCCTGAGCTGGACAGTCATCCCAAGGCTGGGACCCGGGGACCCAGGCTGCAAATTTCAACATCCTGGGGTCACCAYGCTCTCAAAGGCTCCTACGAGGACTGGACCCCCCCAGCTCTGCTCCCAGTGGACAAAGCTGCACATACCCTCCTCCTCAGCATCACCCTGGGAGAGATGACGGGAGACTGCAGACCCGTYGAGCTGCCCCATCCTGAGCTGATCACTTTTAATAAAGGCATTAAAAGGAGAAGAAGACTCCTTGCCCTGTTTATTTCAGTATATGGTAGAGATAATTCATGCTATTAATGTATAAAATATTGTAAGATCCAAACTATGTCTTTTGACAACCCTGGCCAGGAGCAGTGTCTTAATCATATACATCTAGTTCCTGGACTACATTGAGATAACATSGGGTTCTTTAATGAAAGAATAGAAGCTTCCAGGGCTTCTCCGGGCTTCTCCGGGTGGCCAGGACCACTCAAGAGTGATTATCGCCTCGAAGATTACATCTACCATGATAATCGACGGCGCCACCCTGATACATGTGAATGCTGACTTCCCCGAAGTCTACTGACAACATCTCGACGCCTGGACTGGATCTTTGTCTACCTGTGCACATGTAAAGCCCCAGTTCTGCATGTGAAGAGACACAAAGAACATTCGGTCATCTCTGCCTCGGGCAGAATAAACCGTATAAGAAATCGCTGTGCGAAGCAGCATTTGTGAACCCAGGGGGAGACTCTGACATTTTGGAGGTCAGATCCAGGTTCACCCAGCGCCAAACCCAGGCTCGACGCTGACTCTTTGGCTGTGGTGGTTTTTGACAACCAAAACTCAGTCTCACAGACAAATTAATAAATCTTTGCTAAATTTTCTTGTAAGTTTGGCCCTCGATTTGATCATTTATAACATGAGCCAAGGCACAGCATTCAGGGAGCTTTCTGGATGGTGTAGCATGCTGCTCCATATCCTGGCTGGGACTGAAAATGAGGAGTCATCACCTGTGTAGCCTGGAGAGATGCTGGACAGATGGAGCCAGCAGGAGAAATCCATCCTGGCAAAGCAGAGCTGCAGGCAGCCCCTGCAGGAGTACAGGCTCCAGCCAGGAGCTGCCAGGCAAGCTTTGCTCTCTGCATGAAACTGGAAAGGCATGAAAAATTAATCTCACTGGCCCAGTAGATCTGAACAAATCTGGTGGGGCCTGGGGATGCAGGGATGGCATAGCTATGCTCGTACCCCAGTCTTCCCACGACTACTGCAACAGAAGGCAGAGGCGTTTTCTCAGAATCAGCCCCAGGTTCTTCACTGCCTGTCCCTTGATCCCTTTTGGCCCTTCCTGGTGCTTAGTGGCATCCATCAACTGGGAAAGCTTTCAACAATCAGTCTCCTGTGGGAAAATCAATGGAATAGGCTCCCTTCACTGTGCACTGAAGCAGCATGTACGTGGCATGATTCTTTCTGTGCTGTCACAAGAACTGTCAGAGAGGAAAAGGTGAGATTTTAAACTCCTTGCAGAATCAGACCAATCCCAGCAGCCTTCCAGCTCTGTTAGATGCTTTGATGGGGACTCAGTTTTGTCAAAGTTGTATCTCTGGCAGATATTCCCTCCTCAGAGAGGGCTGAAGGCAAATATGCAGAGATGTTCCAACATCTCTGATTGCAACAAAAACCAATAGTGTTTTGGAAAATCTGACTTGGATTAGTAAGAAGAGAGGCTGGCAGAGACAGACTGAATTCTAGCTTTTATTTTTCCAAATCCAACTTTCCTCTGAATGCAAACACTCCATTTAGCTGCACTAAATGTGCACATTGTGCAAGTGATGGGTAAGAGTTATGTTGGCTTAAGACAGTTTTATCACTTTGTAGTGAACAATTAATTTTTCTATAAATCTTGAAAGATAATTAATTGAATTAAAATACAATATTGTTTCAATACTGTCTTAGTATTTTTAACTATAGACCTGAATGGAGGGAGTCGTTGCCGCATTACTACTGATCTCCTACATCAACTCACATAAACCGTAGATTTTGAAATGAAAGAATATTCAGCCAAAGCTTTGTGAGGGATTTAGGCTGACACAAGGACTTTTACAGCTATATCTTGCTTGTTCAGAAATGAACAGAAACCGGTGCTCTCCTGATGTTGATAAGGACAGTAGAACAGAACAGCATTTACTCTTATCAAGGACAGTGGAACACAACAGCACAGCTTTGGAGAAACAAGTAAAGTATGTAAATCAGGCAAACAGAAGTCAAGCAGGCAACAAATTGCAAGCAGGCTGCCAGCTTAGCTCTGCAAGGCTGACAAAACAGAAGTTAGGCGAAACAACAACATTGCATTTACTCAAAAGCAAGGGTCGAGGAATTAGGGGTTTAGCCACCTAAAAYGGACACCAGAAGTTGAAGACTGTTATAAATGATCAGCCAGAAATCCAAATTAATAAATGCGAAAGATTTATTTCCATGACCAAAATAGGGTCCTCAAAAACCACAGTCAAAGAGACAGCATTGAGCCCGGGATTGGCGCTGGGTGAACCTGGATCCGACCTCTATCAGACCTATGGGATCTCTCTGTTCATGAATGCCGCTTCCAGTGGGGCTGTTTCATTCAGTTTTTTATGCCTGAGGCATAGGTGCCCCGATTTCTTGTGTAACTTCACATATGTATGACAGTTTATTTCACTGTGCAGGGCTGGACAATTGCTGTTTCCTGAGTAGCAGTAGCGGCATGCGCTGATCSTGTCAGGGGAAGTTGCGTATTCAGATGTAAGTTCCTTGGGACTTCAGTTATCTTGATTGATGGTATCTACTAAGTGATGATCACCCTTGGGTGTTCCCTGGTAGCTCCAGAGGAAGCCCATCTCTGGGCTGGCCATGTTCTTTCATTGGTAAACAAAGCATTGTTCTCCTGCTACCTCCAGGAGTTTTGAAATTCCGATGTAGTTATCTGTCTCTGGGCTGCTTGTGGTCAGAGACTTGGATTTTACAATTTTTATAGTATACATTCTCCCCTAAGCATGAATTATTTTATAACATATATTACAAAGATGGACCCCAAAGAACCATGTAAGGACTTCTGGTAAGATGTGTGACTATGTCAAATAAAGCCAAGGAAGCGGGGATAGCTAATGAATATGTAATCAGTGTGCATGATAAAATCCCTGTTCACCCAACACTCATCCATCCCACTGGAATGGAGGAAGGATCCCCCTGAGTGACCAGCATGTCACAATAAAGAATGTCTGCTTCTAATACTCGAAACTGTGTTACAAAGTTTCTATCCGGCCAATTTCAGTATTAGTGTGAAGTCAGCTGGCCCATCCAGGGCCTCAGCAGCTCCATCCTCTTGGAGCCTTGGCCCAGAGCCACACTGAGCACACTTGGCTCAACTGAACAACTCCAAAAGCACTGAGGAACCCCAGCCCTGACTGCCTGTACAGCCAAAGAGCCATCTGCTTCCCAGCCCTCACCTATGCCCACATGGTGGTTATTGCTACATTGGATGTTTAACATCTCTGTGTATAATTCTGCGTGACATTGCCAGTAGCACCACTTTTCTTCAGTGTCTTCCAGTAGAAAAATAGAAACTAACACTTTCTGGGAGAACTGCAGAAAAAAACCCCATAGGTCAGTCAAAAACACATGGGGAGGAGGTGGTGTTAGGGCAAATGCTGCTGCCTTTTGTGGGGTCCTGAACTGCTGTTCTGCAGCACAGGCACAGATGAGATAATAATGGAATTACCACAGAATCACTAAGGTCTGAAAAGCCCTCTGACACCATCAAGTCCGGTTGTTAACTCAGCACTGTCTGGGCCACCACTGAACAACATCCCCTGTCAAGGAATCCATTCAGTGCCAGAGCTGGTGGTGCAGGATTGAACTCCCTGAAGAGAGGCTGGGAAATGCCAACCCTGTGCATAACAAAGGGCACTGGATGTGTGGCCCAGCCAGGTGCTCAGACAATGCAAGAGTTGAGGACTAGGGAGGAAGAGCCAAGACTTGCACAAGCTTGGACTATGAGGGGTTAAAAGCCCAGGAGTCCTTTGTTGGGCTGCTCCTTGGAGGCACCAGCTTGTTATAAATGATCAAGTGAAAGGTAATGTAATATATGGTAGGGATAATTAATGCTATTAATGTATGGTATAAAATATTGTGAAATCCAAACCATGTCTTTTGACCACCCCGGCTGGGACCAGCTGTCTTATTTAGATTCAACTAGTTCCCGGACACAAGTTAAGATAACGATCGATGCCTTAAGGTAAGAATAGAAGCTTCCAGGACGACAATCGCGGGTTTCCCGAGTTGTCGGGAGCCACCCAAGAGCGATTATCGCTTTGTCGATTGCATCTATCAAGATAGTCAGCGGTGCCAGACTGATACATCTGAATACATGGCTCCTCCTAAGCCGATCGATCGACGCCGATGGCGCAYCTGGACTCAGCCTTTGTCCACCTCTGCACATGGAAAGCAACAGCGATGCATGTGAAGAAACACAAAGGAAATTTGGTCATCTTTGGCTTGGGCAGAATAAACTGTATAAAACCTCGCTGTGCGAAGCAGCGAGCGTGAACTGGGGAGATTCTGACACTCGGGAGGTCGGATCCAAGTTCACCTGGCCCCGATCCCGGGCTCAACGCTGTCTCTTTGGCTGTGGCAGTTTCAAAGACTGAACTTTGGTGTCGCAGACAAATTAATAAATCTTTGCTAAATTTTTGATAATTTTGGCTCACAATCTGATCATTTATAACACTAATTTATAAAAAAATGAGAAAAGATTTATTTATCTTTTTCTACGATCAAAATACGGTCCTCAAAACCGCCACAGCCAAAGAGACAGTGTCGACCCCGGGTTCGGCGCAGGGTGAACCTGGATCCGACCTCTATCGCATCAGACCCTCCCCTGTTGACGAGAGTCGCTTCTAGCGGGGATGTTTTATACAGTTTATTATGCCCGAGGCGAAGGACTCCAAGTTTCTTTTGTAACTCTGCATATTCACAGTTGGTTCTTTCACCATGCAGAGCTGGACAATCACCATTTCCTGGTTGATAGCCATAGTTGATTGAATCCCAGGAAATCACGGGAAGTTGCGTATTCACATGTATCTTTCTGGCGGCTTGGCTATGTTGATTGATGYTATCAACAGGGCAATGATAGCTCTTAGGCATTTTCCAATGGCTCGGGATGGCRGTGATCATCGCGTTGGGTGCATCTATTCATAAGCTAAATGCCGATCGTTCAGGAATTTCGGAATTCAAATAGACAGTCTGCCTCTCAGGCTGCTTGTGGTCAGAGACTTGTTTGGATTTTACAATCTTTATAAAATACATTCTTTTATAGCATGAATTATTTCTCAACATATATTACAAGCTCAAGCTGTTTCTCTGTTACTATGCTAGGAATAAAGGGCTTTATGGAACAAGACATCTGAGGCTCCCATGGGAAACCTGGGGTTGAACTGGTGAGAAAGCTGGTCTGCCTGTGAGAGTGGGGAGTGCAGGGAGTCAAGCARGGCACACCTCAGCTCACTGGAGCTGCTGCTGCTGCAAAGGGGCTTCAGTCCCAGCAGTTAAAGTAACTGGTGGTGGAAGAGTGACTGCCAGAGAGTCTTGGGAATGGGACAGACTAGGAAGTTTCCTTAACACCCAGCTGCCCCATCCACACATTTTTTGAACACTTCCAGGAGTGGTAACTCCAACATTGCCCTGGGCAGCCTGTTCCAACGCCTGACTACCATTTTAGTGAAGAAATTTTCCCTGATATCCAGTCTAGTCCTCCCTTGATAGAAACTTGAGACAATTTCCTCTTATCCTGTCACTTGTTGCCAGAGAAAAGAGCCTGGCTCCACCCTCCTGTCAGGGAGGGTTGCAGAGTCTCACCTGAGCCTCCTTTTCTCCAGGCTGACCCTCTCCAGCTCCTTCGGCCACTCCTCATGATCTTGTGCTGCAAACCCTTTTCCGGCTGTGTTGCGCTTCTCTGGATAAACTCCAGCACCTAATCCATGTGGACAACATCAAGGACTGTGGAGACCAGCCACACTAGAGAGCCTAAAAGCAGCTTCCTGGGTGAGAGAGCCAGTGCAGTGATTTACAGTCGTGTGGCAGGAAATTCCCCTCTTTCTACCTCTGTTCAAACTAGCTCATCTAGTTTACATAATCCCTAAAAATGTAAACAGCAGTATTGATATTTCTGCTTATAGTGCCTGCACAGGTCCACACTTATCCCCTCTTCCTTCCTCTCTAGCTCTTGGTAGCCCAGGCAAGTTCAGAGGTGTTACAAAGAGCTGGAATTATACTTGGTATTGTGCAAGAAGGGGCAGACATTACTTGTCATGGTACTATTTAATGGCTTTTATATGAAAAACTATCTATATGAAACAAAAGGTAAATATATGCAATTAAAAAATTGTCCCATTAGAATAAGGTTGATGGGGTGTAATACACGTTGTAGGGACACATAGCCCAAGGGACAAGCTACTTAAAAGCCAAGGTCCATTCAGAGCCAAGCTGAGAAGGCACAGCTGGAGACAGGCACCTTCCTGTAAGCGAGGCAGGGAGGAGGGCACTGGGCTGAGCGGGAATGAGACTTCCCTTGCCATTCAGGGCTCCCTGGGTATGCCCAGCTCCACCACGGGGCCATCTCAGCCAGGCTGGCTTGTACCCAGTGATCACTTAGTGCACACTTCTGAAGAGGGATCTCAAAGAAAATCCCGATCCTCGTAGGGAGGCACAGTCAATACAGCTGGTGTGGTCTGCCTGAACTGCTGTTTGCTCCAAGACTTGTTCAAGGGCAAAGACCACAGGATGGCACCAGAAACCAGGGCACAGGAAATACCTCGATCCTAAATGTTTAGGGTAAAGCCCTACCGCGGGTAAGGCGAGAGGCCCTGGGAATGCCACACTACTCCGGGAAGGGAGTGCTTCCACTTGGAGACGTTCCTAGAAAGGGGGAAAGGCAGGAGGAGGTGGAGGATAGCACGCGGCCTCCGTGGAGTGCTGCCAGACAGGCAGCGAGCTTGCTATGGGACAGGTACGGCTGCGGCCCTCGAGCGGAGACGGAGGGACAGCCGCGCTCCCAGAAGGTCACCCTACCGAGCCACGGCAGCACCGGCGTGGTCCCAAGCCCAAGCGGCACGGCTCCGCCCGCTGTGCCCTCGCGGCCTGGGCGGGGCCGGGCGGGGCCCGGCGGCGCGCACAGCGAGGCGGCGCCATCTGCCGGCGGGAGGGGGAGGCTGCGAGAGGCGCCGCCCGAGGGCCCTGGGGGGCGGCGCCATGTTGTTTGTAGTCTCGACCTCGCGCAGAGGCGGCTTCCGCGCAGGCGCAGACAGCTCCGTGCCGCGGCGGGCGGAGTGCGGRGGTGCCGCGGTCCAGGTGAGTCCCAGGCCGGCCCCGCCGGGATCCCCCTCGCACCCGCGGGACTCCGCGGAACCGCTGCGGCTCCGAGACGCGCGGCTGCCCCTGGGCAGCAGGTACCACGCGGCAACGGCCGGCGGGCCGGAGTCAATGGTAGCCGCGCCCGCGGGCGCTATGTGTCCCGCCGCGCCCCGGCGCCGATGGGGGTGGTTTTGCCGCGAGGACCGTCGGTGCCGCCGCCGTCCCCCGCCGAGACGCGCCGCTGAGGAGGGGCTCAGCTCAACCCGGCTCCACTGTGAGGCGCCGGCCCAGAGACCCGCTCCCCCCGCAGGAGTGGGGAATGATCCTCGTCACGCCGGGCTGCGCTGGGAGTGGGGGAAACGCCTCGGAAGTGCCCGAGGTTATTGCGGAGATGGTTTTTTCGTGTAAATAGCGGACGGGAGTGCGTCGGGCGTTCTGCTTTCTTTCATTTATAGCTTTTCTTTTTGGTATTCAGATCTCGGAATTCTCGTTTGTATTATTTAGTTCGGACAACGCAAACTGGATGTTTATCTTTAATTCGGCCCAGCCTTATAGGGATATGAATGGGAAGGGAATAGCTTTTGAAGATTTTCGTTGGCTTGATTTCGTTGATGATGTCTCTTTTTTTCTGTTTAATGAATATTTTGTATTTAGTGTAAGCCACAAGGAGTAATTAAATACGTTGTCTCGAAATCAGAGGTTTCTGCTACCTTAAAGACAATCATTCTAAAGGGCGCTACAGAAGATGGGGTATTACAAAACAAGCGAGGCTGTGAGCCCTGTCCCGCTGCCCGGCGGCTCGTGGCGCTGCCTCGGGGTGTTGTGTTGCCCATTGAGAGCCTGGGGTCTGCACCTTTTGTGGTGGCTCGAAAGGAGGTTGGAGCAGGTGTGCGATAGTGTCGTGATAAAGTACAGTCTCAGCAGGAATTGCTGTGAGGTTGTGACTTGGTCACACACGTGTTTGCTCCAGAGAACAGGAACTGTCTGGTAAGGATCAGGGGGTTGTGTCTGGGAAATCCAGAAGAGTTTTTGTGTTTGAATACTGAGGTGATGAGAAGATGAGGGTTACAAGTGGAGAATAATGGAATACAAGTATGTAAGGCTGGGTTGGACAGGGCTTGGAGCAGACTGGTCTAGTGGAAGATGTTCCTGCCCGTGTCAGGTGAGTTGGTATTGGGTGAGCTTTAAGGTCCTTCCCAACCCAGGCCATTCTATGAGGAATCTGGTTCTTCTTTGTGTGTCAGGCATGCTTGTGAGTCTCCCATGTTCAGAGGACTTGGAGGCTCATTGCTTTAGCTTCTGCTTTGCCTTGTCTGTAGAAAAATTTGTCTTCCAAATGATGGAGCCTGGCAAACCAGGTGCAGCAGCAGCAGAGCATCAGTCTGTGGGAAAAAGCAGAAAGGTGATGTAGAGTGAGGGAGCTCAATTTAAAATTAATATGAAAGTTTTCTAGCACAATAATTTCCTTGGGCTAGGTGAGCAGACCTTACCAGATGTCTTGCTTAGTGAACTGGGGTGGAGTCCTGAAGAAGCAAAGTGATCAGTAGGATTCATCTAGATTACTGGCCACTGGACTGGGAATTGTTGAGGGGGCTGAAGATGGGCAATGGCTGTTCTAATTTCAATTATTTATTTGGAATTTTGAACCCTATGTGGCACACAAAGCACCGTGTCTTAGGGCAGCAGCTCCGTGTGCCTTATATTTGCCTTGTATCAAGATGTTTGCAAAGGTAGAAGCTGGAAATATTACACAATGAAAATTAAACAATATTATACAATTGAAATTACACAATTGCTCAAAGCAGCATTATTGAAGCCTGTAACTATATTCCTAGCTACTCATTCTCCATCTGAGGTTAAAAATTAATTGAAATTAATAAAGATGTTTGATTTGGATTTTTCTAATCTCACCTTCAGAAACCCTTCAGTGCTCCTATTTGCAGCTCTTATTTCACATTGGTCATACACAGTCCTCTGTGTTTTCCATTGGAAAGCGTAAGTGTAGTGGTACCTTTAGCTTTCAGAAGTTTTATTACATACAACATGTACTATGATTCCTTAAAGATATACTAGAAAATCTTTTTAGTGATACTTCTGAGACTTTTTTTTAAACATTCTTCTGTTGTATGCTCAAGGTAAGCATTACAGCAAAGTAGTAACATAGGTGTTTCAGTAAGAAGCACAAAAATATAATTGTAGTATAGTTTAAGGATGAAAATAAAAACAAAAAAGAAAGCAATTCAGCTTTAAATTTTGGGGGGATTGTTTTTATGTGTAAGAAGAGACTAGGTGTTTTAATTTTTAATTACTTAATTTTCATTCTCACAAACAGTATCTTAGTTTCTTCCTGGAAAAGGGCGAAGCCAAACCCTCAGTTCTGTTTTCCATAGGCAGTGCTGATGCCATAACCCTCCCTGCGCAGAGCTTATCTTGTACTCATTGTGTCAGCTGCGTCTTGGATAAAAGTAAATATGTCTGTGCTGCCCATGTTGGGCACTGTGCAGGGCTGGCTCAGGCTATTTTAGTCTGTGAATATGATGGCCTGGTTTAACCTGTGATGGTTCCAGGAGCCTGAGGAGCGGTTTGGTAGCTTCCTTGTGTAATGTTGAAGACAGTAGTCCTGTTAGGCGTCTCACTACTCCTCAGTGGTTTCATGTTTATGCGAATGTGGTTTGGGAGGAATAGTAAAATCCTGTATTGCTTTTCTCTGGGAATTCTCAGTGTCCTGGCCAGTCCGGTCCTTTATCAAGCAGAGCAGTTGTGATTTGGTCCTGCTGTGGAAAGGGTTGGGTGACTGTGCCTACTACTGTGCAAAGCAGAATTGATGAGAGACTTAAATAATCTCACTTGGTTTTCAGTTCTGCTCTTGTAAATTCTGAATTATAAATGGAATTTGCTGGGTTTTTAATGATCTTATTGATCACTCACCATTTTCTATCTGGTCATATCCCATTGTATTCTGTGACTGGTGTAGCACCATTTATTATGGTAATCCAATGAGTGCTGTGGGAAGCATGGAAGGAATAGCTCTGTTTTCATTTGGCTGTTGTCTTTTCCAGACTTGGATGCATTTCTGTATTTAAAATGGGCCTAGTTCCCCAAAGGGGTTTTCCTTATTTACGTAATATAAAACTAGGAGAGGTTATAAATGTAATGTTTAATTTTCAAGTAACCTTTACTATTTGGTCTTATATAAACCAGACTCTCTTTGTAGTTAGCAGGTGGACTAAAGATGTGTAGCTGCACTATTTTTTCCGTCCACAAGAGCTGGAATTGTGGCTTTTACCTATGTGTTTGAGCAGAGAAAGCAGGCCATCAGTTGCTTCCCTTTCATCTCTGCTTTGGTGATGAAGCTGTGTGTTACATCTTAAACTGATCAAAAGACTGGCTTCCATGCCAAAGGGGTGGTCACATCTTCTTCCTCTCTCGTATACCACCTTCAGCATTTACTGGAGGTTTTCCTGATCCAGTTCAGTTTGCTGAATAATCAGAGTACTAATCCAGCCCCTCTGTGTCCTCATCTCCCCAGAAGATCAGCTTTTGCCAGGTAAGTAAGCTGAGTGATTTCAAAAAAGGTCTGAGAAGTACCAGAGACATAATTGATTTTTGTCATGTAAGAACACTGTTCTTTTCTAACAGTGACCAAAAGGAGAAGATCATAAGATCAGGATGTGTAATATAAACCTTTGCCTGATGGCCCTCCTGTCTCTTGTCATTTGTAGGATATCAAGAGGTAGATGTTGTTTGCTTTTATTTTGTTCATGATAAATGCATTTTTCTTCTGAACTAGCCCTTGTCTCTCATCCATTTAAATGTAAGGCACTGCCACATCCCAGGGGAGGTTTTCCAGAGCGCAGAATCACCTTGTAGGTGCTGACTACCTCTGTTTTGTTTTGAATTTGACAGTTGCTGGCTTGATTTCCTATCTCTTAGCTGTTGTATTGTTTGGACACAGTGAATAACTGATCTCAATTTACCTTCTCCATTCAGTTGATGATTTTACAGATTTCTGTTGGATGTCACTGCAGCAATCTCTGTTTCCAGGCAGAAGAACCCTAGCCTGATTGATTATTTCTCATTTGTATTTTCAAACCTTGTTTCCTTTTAAAAAATATTTTCCTTTCCATTATGTTCCCTTGAAAGGAAGGAGCAGGCACTGCATCCAGGATTTAAGATGTAGCCATTCTATATTTTTATATGGTAGTTTTATTACTAATAATTTTCTAACAATATTTTTTTGTGCGTTGAATGTCTTTGAACTGATGCTTTAATCAATCTTTTGTGACTCCAGCAAGATTTTCTGAATGTTAATGGTCAATTTGGAGCACACCACTCTATATGTGAAATAAGGACAATTTATCTTCAGACTGCAACTTTATTTGTGCTGAACTTAATCTGTTGTTTTATTTCTCCATTATTACTCTCAGAGGGTTTTTCTGCAAATCTTCAGCCAGCCTTTCTCTTTGTTCTCAGAATAGCTTGTATCCTCAGCAGACTTTCACTGCTCTGCTCCTTGCCCCTTTTTCCGGACTTGATGAATACAGTGTATAGTACAGTGCTGCAAAAGGCTCCTTGCAGTCTCTCTCCCTGGGAAAACTGACCACTTACGCCCACCCTCTGTGGTCTGCTTTCAGCTGCGTGTTAGTGCAGGCAGGGGCTTTCCCACTGAGGGTTTTCTGGAGTTGTCTGGATGTTGACTGTGCGGCAGCTCTGCCTGCTGCGAGCGCTGCCCAGGCAGAGGCTCTGCGTGTCCTGTGCCCCTCTGGCACTCCTGCTCCCCCACAGTGAGCCCAGTCTGCAGACAGCTCGGACTGAAAATGGGCCCAACAAATTACAAATGAATGCTGATTTAGAATCAGTTCCGTCAGGTAAGTGCGTATCTGTGCTTGCTGCTGCTGATTGAAACTGCGACCTTATGGGTGGAACTGCAGTCTAGTGTCTGTGCATGCACTTTCCGTTTCAAATGGTCCCATTTGATGCTGTAGTTAGATTAACACACCTTGGTGTATGAATTACACCTAGGTCCTAATTCAGTTGATTTTGTGACTGTGTCTTTGATGGTTTCTCTGTGCTGAGGCAGATAAACAGTCTGGCTGTGGGTTAACCTCTGGAATTCCTTAAACAAAGACAGTGATTAAGGAAGGGGTTTAGTTCATTATGTAAATTAATAAAGATCTAGTAATACTTTTTATCCTATATATGGACTTTATTCTAATTTATTTATAAGCATCAGAAATACTTAAAAAATATAACTGGAAATTCACAAATTTTGCTGCTGATACCCTTATAGTGTGTTCTAGAGTTATTTGGCATCTGTGTACATTTAAGTTTTATAAATACAAAGGACATAGATCTTTATTGAAATTTCTGTTCTCTAAATTGATTTTTCAGATCTGTTGTTGAAAATTTGCCTGGATTCTCCAGTACTGTTGTCACATATAGTAGTTTTCTGCTGAGGGTTTTTTTGGTCTGTTTTTGTGTGGAAACTGAAGTYAGGTGCTTGTGTTTTTAACAGTTTCTTTTGGCTGTGTTAGTTTTGGCTACTACTTGACCAATAAAATCTGGGGGTGGGAGAATGGTTTCAGGATGTGAAGGTTATTTCTACCTTTGCATAGGCAGAAAGAAAAACTTGATTTGTGTAAGTGTGTAGTTTTATGAGTGAGATTGGTAAAGGAGAGCTTGTGTCCAGATGGCAGATGTGACTTGGGGAGTGGTTTAAGTCTGCTTTTCTGTTCTGCCAGCTCACATGCTGTGTGGTTTGTCTCTGCCTTGGTGGAGAACTAATACAACAGCACTGGGAGTGTTGGGCAAGGACCGGCTGCTCAGTTGACAGAGAAGTGGTTTTAATCATTGTATAAGAGCTCTACATTTGCTATTTTGCTTATGCAGTTCATTCTGATATGGTTTTCCAGAAAGAAATGGCCCTTGTTACAAATTAAACTTCTTTTTTCCTTTAGTTTGGATGAAAAGGTTATCAAATACATATCATATGGCCTTCAGGAAAGGCAGGGAAGATTTTTTTTTTTTTCAAATTTTACAATGCATTTGGGCTTGATCCATTGGCTGACCTAAAGAAAGGCACAGAGTTTAGTGAAAATCTTCATGTGGATTAGCTCAGCCACAGAAGAAAACTATTCTTTCCTGACATGTTTTAAGTAGTTAATTGGAAGCATTCATTATTGGGGAAAAAAAATCAGTGAGAATTTTTTTTTTATTACTTCTAGTAGTAGGTGGATGGAGCACTCACCAGGTATTCTTGCGAATTCATGTTTATTAAACAGTCTGTGAGGTCACCGGTCAGTGAGTGGCCTCTCTGCTCCATCCCCACACAGGTGAGCATGGTCACCCTGCTGTGAGGTCAAGTGCCTGTGGGGGTCCAGGACTGCTTTGGAGTTGAGAGCAGAACTGAGGGACCGCCGGGCTGCTGGTTCACAGTGAGGACATTACTTAAAGAGGAGGGATATTATTCAGCATTTTAAACTGTGCGATGCCTATATCATGCCACCACTGTAGCTGCTGCTGTGGTGGTGTAAGAAACATAAAGAAGGAGTTGTTGCTTAGAAAATTGTGCATCAGGATGTCTCCTTGGTGAGTCCTTGGCTTACCTGTGTTAGCCTGTGGTGCTGGGCTGTATGTAGCCTGGGCTGTCTCCCTGGCCGTAATGTGACTTGGTAGTGTCGGGCRCCACGCTAATTTGTGCTGCTGTGCTGTAGAACTGAATTATTGTAACTGAAGAGTTGGCATAATCTTGGGCTCTCAACAGACAATTCTCAGTTACTAACCTGTCATTGCCAAGATTTCAGCACAAATGTCTAAGTTGCAAAAGGGCTGGACTTTTCCAGCAGAGTGAATACAAAAGCACAGCGGGGGCTGTAGCTTTGTAGAAAAAGCTAATGGAGTAGTTCAGGTCATCTTTGCTTAAGTGTCATTTTGTTTTTTCCCACTGCCACACTGAAGAAAAAGCAAGGCCTCCACTACAGAGAGGAGCAGCGATATGGGCTGTGTGCTGTAGAGATCCAGGTGTACCCCAGCCTGGGAATGCTGCTATATGTGGTGGGGGTCTTGACATAAGAGAGTAAAGGTTTAAAATATTTTTTTTGCCACACTGAGCAGAACCATTGCCCAGATATTCAATACCTTTTGGACACCTAATTTCTATATTTTAACTGCTTTAAATAGACTTGGAGCTCATGTCTATCCTGCCCCTGGACTCAGTTGTGGAATTGACCACATGAGGCAGGAGCCAGAGACAAGTTGCCTGTGATTTCAAGGGATCACAAAGTTTTTCTAAGCTTCTACTAAAATGCTCCAAACAACTCAAAGTATTTCCCGCTGCCAGCCAAGGTTCAGGAAGCACCTGCACGTGTGGGCGAGCTCTGTTGTTCTCCAAATGCTTTTTTTCTGATCTCTTCAGCAGCAGTTCAAATCTTAGAAAATATGAGCATTTCTCGTGTTTCCAACATGCAAAAGAGTTATTTATGTGGAATTGCAAAGTGTGATGCTTGCAGTTGGAGAAGCTTTTGAAAAAACTTAGGGCCAGATTGATTTTGGTTGTCCTGGTGTTTGGGTATGTGCTTGTCTGGATGTATTGCATGTGGTCAGAGGATCTGCGACCAGACTCTTTGGTCACAGTAATTGCTGACTGATTTTTTGGCGCTGTGCTCCAAGGGAAGGAGCCATCTCAGGTCTGTGATGGTTACTCAGAGGTGTTACTTGCTTTAAAAGTAGTTGACTGTACTGCAGCACGCCCTGTCACTCAGCCAGTGTTCCAGTTCTCACCCCGGACCTGCAAGGAAGTTAAAAACCTTTGCTGATCTGATTTCCTTGGGGGCTCTCCTGGTTCTGAAATTCTGTGGTGTCTTTCTGGGAAGCATAGAGGTGGAGGTGCAGGGATAAAAAATGCTGTCATACTTCCTTCCCACCACCCCCCCCTGCCCAAATCTTACTTTCTGATATATCTATACTTTGGGTGGAAAATGGAAGATTTTTTTAAGATTTAGTGTTTTAATTATTGGACTGAATGATCTTAGWGATCTTTTCCAGCCTTAAGGACATGCCACCTTTCTGGTCCCTCTCTGGCCTGAGATAGTCATACCAAAGTAGTAACAGAGACTTCTTGTGCCTTTTTTAACCAAATGTTTTTTACTGGTTTTGTTTGTTTGGTTTCCTGTTGATGTTGACTATGTCTTCATTAATTCTTTGTAAATGCACAGGAATGTTGGCAACAGTTTCCGAATTTTAGGTAGCCTGATAGTCCTGTGTCCAGGTATTTGAGCAGTTCTTGAAGTCTGGGAAACAGCAGTGTCAACACCAGGGCTGCCTGGTCACGTGTACTTCAGAAGCTTCAAAAGAATAATGAACCCATCAAGCTCTTTGGATAGTGATTGAGCTTACGCTGTGAGAAATGGCTTTTGATGTGACATCTGGTAGTAATCACCTAAATGAAGTGTTTTCAAGGGGAATTCTAGGCCACTATCACAGTAGAATAGAAATATGAATTTTAAACTGTATATAAATGCAGGAGGAATACTGTCAGCACTTCATTTTCATAAAATAAGTGTTTAGGCACATATTACTCAGCCATTTAGGGAGATTTCCAGAATATGAATCTCTCTGCTTTCTCTTATTGGTAGATAGTAGTTCTTGGGGAAAATGGAATGACTTGAAACACATTGCACCAGAAAGCTTAATTTGTTATCTGATCATTAATTCTCTGAACTGAAAAGTGTTGTTATACAGATATCTTGCTTTCCAATAGTTTTATTCACTGATGTGATATATTAATGTTTTCTTAGATCTCTAGCCTTCAACTGTTCTGGGCTATGGATTGATTATAACCTGGCACTTATGCTGCTATTTTTATCCTAAATGAACTGCTTATGCAGAAGCCATCATCAATCACCTTGTTGGCCCAAAAATTACTTAAGCAAATAGTCTTTGTATTGTCAAAACATTCTGTAAGGAAAAGCTCACAGATTTTAAATCCTGATCTTTAAACATTTCATTTAGTGAAGTCTGAAGTATTTTTAGCCTATCCTTAATCACTAGACTCAAATTTTCTTTTGTGTTTTTAAGGAAACACCAAGGTTTTTGAGCAGCAGTGATTCCAGGATCTGGGACCTCAGCTTTCAAGATGGGCACTTACCTTTCCATACGTCAAGGGACTTGTTCCATGCCCTTGATCTCTGCTTCCCTGCAGCAGGGTTCAATAATCTGTGTGGATCAGAGGTACAGGGAAAGCCAGGTTGTGGGGAGCAGAGGTGCCTTTCTCCTAACGTCTTCTGATGCCTCTGAACTCCTGGGTGCAGTTGCAGTAGGAGGGGGATTTCTTTCTCTTGTCTGGTCAAGCAGACAAGGCCTGCAGTGGTTTCTGAGCAACCATGAGRAAGTTCCATCCTTATTTTACTGGCATGCCTGTATACTGCTAATTTTTAACAATCACATCTTAACAATGACAGCTACTGCTTCTTCCTCTGAGCACCTGCATTAACAGAGTCACCCCAATCTGGTAAGAAGTTTGGTGGAGCGGTGCTGTGCTGTTTCTCTCCTGCAGTGGCTTGATGAAGAGCCATGACTTTTATTACTGCTGATTGCATAGTAGAAGGTAGAAAACAGCTTTCAGTCAGTGATGGTGAGGGTTCTATTTTCCTCCAATCTGTCTGCAGAGGCATTGCAGGAGAAGTAGCCTTGGAGCTTTTACCTCTTTCTTGGTTTCTTCCCTGATTACGTCTTCATTTGGAGGAAATTAAAAATATTTAATCTCTAACTGAGGTGACTATTTTAACAGGAGTGTATCACGCACCACTGTATTGAGCTTCAGTGGAAATTGTCGGTCCCTTCATTCCATGCAAAGTTATTTCACACTGACTCAAAAGATCCCAAGAGAAACAAGACTACTTAATCCCAATGTGTGGTTTGGTAAAGGAATTGCAGAAAAAAAATTTGTGTTCCTGTGCCAAACAGGAGGTTCAGATAGATCGAAGGAACTGATCTCTGACTTCACTGTATTGAGTAATATTGACACAAGAAGCATTGCCTGAAGGGTCCAAGAAGACCAGGAGTACAGCCTAGAAAGAGATCATGATGAACTTACTCAACTAAACCAGATCAAGCCATTGTTTTGAAAAGAAATGAATGCCTGAGCCTGTGATGATTCCCTCTGCACTCTTTGTTTCATCAAAGCTCTTGGACAAGGAGAGGAGAGGGTAGGATTTCTCTGCAGTGGATGGATACTTTTTCTTTTTGCAGCTCCTAACATAGCTCATACATGAATGGAGCAAATGTACATAAAAGGGCTAATTAAAAAAAAAAAGTTGTAGTCGACTTGAGGTCAAGAGAGAAGTATATGAGCATTAGATTTAAAATTATGTAGTAAAATATTTTAAATGAAATTCCCAACTCTGGGAGTGATGGGGGAAGCAGGGCATTATGTCAAAGGTAGCGTAAACATTCATGAAGGTTTCTGGCAGCATTAAGGCACACTTCCAAAGAGAAACTCTGATAGATCTCCCTGAGGAAGTCCTATAAAGCAGTAAAATCATATGAATAATCAACACTGGAGCTCATTATCAGCATGATGAGCAAACTCTTGAGTGTAAGAGAACTAGAAAAGAGAGAGAGAGAGGTGATGAGAGATCAAAGGCATGGAATTAGAAGAGAGAAGGAGACGTTAAGCGGTTTGGACTTGGCTCCTCGGAAGGAAGCCACTGAGAGGACAAAGGGAAGTAGTAAAGCTTTATGAAAGGGTGACTGGTGCAGGAGGTGAGTGAAGAATAATTGGCATTTCTGAGACCATGAAGACTTTTGGGACATCCAATGAAAATATAGCTATAAATCAGACAGATGGAAGATCTATTTTATACAGTGTTTTCACAATATTAACCATTGCCAGAGAACGATGTGGAAGCCAAAAGCACAGAGAAGTCAAAGTTAGAAAAAGAAACTGAAGACAAGTGACATTTATTTGTATCAATAAACATACATTATCATAGTTAGCTCTGAGGAAACATGAAAAAAATCCTGTGGCACTAAGTGATAAAGCAGCATTTTAAATTCAGCAGTGATGTAATGCGGCTGGACAACAGCCCCCACTGTATGTGTACAGTGATGAGCTCTGAATTGGTTTTCTAGTCAGAGGCGGAACTGGGGTTTATAATAGGCAGCTCTATCAAAGTATTATCTCATTGTTTAGAAAAGCAAGTTGAACGTTAGATGCTTGTGGAAAAATAATAGTGATCAAACTAGGAAACAGTGGTGTGTAAGCTCACAGTGCAGCTGTGTTGTGGGTGCTGCATGAGTTCTAGTCCCATCGCCCTCAAAGACCCAGTGAAACTGGTAGAGATTCTGAAAAGGCTGATGTGAATGATCAAAGGTGTGCARTGAATTCCATGTAAAGAATAATAAATAGATCAAAGCTCTTCGCTTTCAAAAAGATGTCTTTGAAGAGGATATGATGGAACTACAGTCTTAGCAGCATGGCATGTATATGAACCCATTATTCACTGTCTCTTTTGATAAAAAATTTTAGACCATCAAATGGAAATAGTGGGTTGCAGGCTCAAAACAAAGTGAGATATTTCTAAAGTGGGAGCAGGACTTGCTTCTTTCTCTTTGGCGTCAAGTCTTTAATCTGTTGGAACAATTTCCTGGATTTAAGCTGATTTATTCTGCAGTTAACACTTCATCAGAACGCTGTTCATGGGGCTTTGTAAGATTAGCTCTAGAGCTCTGTGCACAAGAGAAATCCTTTCAAACGGTGGAGTAGGTATATGCAGCCTGGCAGGCTAAAATGGCCTCTGATCAATTTTCATTGGGAAAATCAGTACAACTTCTCAACAAAATATTATAGTAGAAATACCTAGTAAAGTCAAATACAGTTCCTGCAGCTCAGGACATACAGCCTCACCTTGTGTGTAGTGTTTTCACGTTGTGGTTGGTGTATTAAAACGTCTGTGACAGCAAGACCTAATATACCCTCTTTGTCTGGTCATTAGCTGGGATGGTGGCACTTTCTTACACTGTGGTTGTAGTTCCAGCTGCCTCTACTACAGAAATAATACGACATTAAAATACCAACCAGTTGCAATAGCGTTGTTTTTGTATTGCTCCACAGGAGTTAGAAAAGCAGATATTTTGGATTCATGGGAACTGGATATGGCTTCAGTGTACAGGTACTATTTATTTGCGGTTTGTCACCTATGCTTTGTTATGTTTGCATATTTATTGACAGAAGTAATTTCTTGCAGTTTTAGGCTGACGTAGCAGCTTGCTAAGCACTTCTTTACTGAATTGTAAAGATGGACTTCACTAACTTAAACGCATGAACTACTTCAGTGAATGGTGCTTTTGAGTTGTGTTTAATATCTGTTCCTGACCTGCAGAAGGGCATCTAGTCTCAGAAGCATGTCATTATTCCAGTTCATTAAATAAAAGCTATAATCTGCAAATCCTTGAGATATTTGGAGTTTGAAAGAGTAGGGAGTGGAGTGGTGCAGTCTGCTGGTAATGCTGAGCTAGCTCCTCATGGTCACTTGTGTTAGCATATGGTCTCAGGAACCTTGTGTCTCCCTGGGGACACCTTGCTCCTGAGCAGGGCATGGCTGTGCCCAGGACTGAATCTGACTCTTAGGGTGCTGAGGAAATGTTCAGTGCTAAGGTGAGTTACTGTAATTTTACTTTAAAAGTGTTATTATGATCCGAGTAATTGAATTACYGAAGTTTCACAGATAACTAAATATCCTGTGCTCTGTGGGTGCTTTCAGACCTCTCCACTAGTCAGCTAAAGCTCATTAGCTGAAATTGCTGTGGACAAGGCTCAAAAGAGTACCCACGCTTTGGTTCCCTCATGGTGGCTTAAACAAATATGATACTCTTTACAGCTGGGTTTGGCATCTGATTGTACCACAACTCACCTAACTAATACTGTCTTTCTTACATCTTATGGTACAATTACCCTTCTTCAGAACATTTTAAATATTTTCTGAGGATTTTTTTAGATACCCCAACTGTAACACTGCAATACTGGACATGGGGTACATAATACAGCTGCCATTTTCCAAAAGGATATGGCAATGCAGCTTGGAAAGGGAGGAAAAAAGAGTAATGTTGGAGTGAGTAAAATCAATACAGAAGTAACTAGGGCTTTCATTTTATGTCTAAGATGCCTGCATCAGCTTAAATTCTGCTTAAAGGTTAATATGGGAGAAATGTGCAAGTAATGTTACGGAAAGGAAATACTACACCAAGTATTTGATAATTTCTCTCCAGGTGAGTGTTGGCAAGCCAGCCTGTCTGTAGAGAAGATTTTGTCAGGCTTTTTTAGGGTTGAGGCTGGTGTTCTTATCCTTACTGTTTGCCAAGGGCATTGGAAAGTTCCTTCTCTGGACAGCATGTGTGGGCAATGGGAGTTGTGACTGCTTAGAGCTGGTCAAATGGTCTGTCAGAGTTAGTTGTTGATAAGATCTTCAGAATGTGCTACTTTATATTGCATTTTTTGGGGGATTTTTGTAATAGTGGGGTGAAAGAGTATTCTGTAATAATARGTCAAGCTCTTGATAATTTTTGTGTCTCAAGGAAGAAGTCTCAATGTTTCATGGGTGAGGCTGCCTTACTGTTTTTCTGCAGCACAAAGTGTGAGAATAAATAACTTCTGTGTTCACAAGGAAATAGCAGTGTTTCAGTGCACTGGGGAAGAAGCTTCTGCAGGACTCAGGAGAGACAGACACTGCCCGAAGTACAGATGGATGTACAAGAAAAGGGGAATTATTGTCAGGTGCTCTTCTTTTGCTGTATCCTAGACATTTGCTCTTGAACTGAATCAGACTGATGATGCAGTACTCAGATCTTGCACAGTTCTTCACATGTTCTTTTTCTGGAAAGTATTGAACATTTTTCAGAATTGGTAATCAATTTAATATTAAGCCTGTTATTTTGATATATTAACATCTACCCTGAAAAACTTACCAGGAAATTAATTTCTGCTCTAACTATGCCTTTAATGTGAAGTATCCGAGTTGACTCCTTAATCATGCTAAAACAGTTTTAGAAAGGGAATTTTTAAATTCTTTTGATGTGTTCATTTTCATATTTCTTTTTATTCTGGCCTGTGATATTTTCGGGTTAAGAATCTCATTGATTATACCACTTGCAGCAAAGGAAATTCCCGTTGGATAAAAGGAAACTAGTTCTGCAGTGAGAATGGTATGTAATGCTAGAATCTACATCCTTAGAGATTTTCAAATCTGTAAGGCCCTGAACAACTGGATCCAGCTTTGAAATGACTCTTGCTTGGAGAGTAATTGCTCCTCCAGAAATCTCTTCCAGCTTCTATGGTTCTGCAATTGCATCCATGTCCCATAAACAGAAGCCTTGCCCGTGTTCCTGCTGTGCTCTCCTTACCTGCAAAAGAGGCTGAGATCAGGCTTCTGAGAAACTTCCTTTTAATTCTTAATTGAGGAACTAGTTTTAGACTTGGGTGTAGTCAGCTTTTCCCTTCATTGTTGCTTTGGTATGGTGCATCTTCATCTCATGCTGATTTCTAGGGAATGAAATCAGGAACTGATCTGCTGTAATCAAGTCTTTCTAAACACAGAGGGGTTAAGCATTAAACCCATATGATGGTCCACCTTTATTCAGGACTAGAGTACTAGAACTAAATAAATTGTATTGAGATCTTCAGTTAGTTTTGAAAGAAGTAAAGTCTTCAGGGGGTCTGTTTACAATAACTACATGTCCTAGTTGGCTATTGCCCTTGGGATAATGGATTTCCATCGTAAGATATGTGATGTGAAACTGTCTTAAGCTTGTGAATATTTTCTATATTCCAAATGTACCTAACTGAATTTCACTTAGTAGGAACTGCCTTAACTTGCACTGTTAAAGTAAACTCTGAGTTGATCTAACCCATGGAATTTGGTGTGGAGAAGTTTGTGTGAGGAAAAAAGAAGTTACTGCTTTTACCTGGTAGATATTGCAAGCAAAAGCTATACAGATTCAGCTTACCTTTCTAAAAGGTGCTCTTTTTTTGGTATAAGTTGTTTACCCAGTTCAGTTCACACAGTAGATAGCTTTGGTTTCTCATTTTGATCACTCTCATTTTGATCACTCGAATGAGAAACCAAAGCTATCACACAGTAGATAGCTTTGGTTTCTCATTTGATCACTCGAATTACCCAGTTCAGTTCACACAGTAGATAGCTTTGGTTTCTCATTTTGATCACTCGAATTTTAACAGGAATTGGTGTGGAGGTGAATGAGGAAAGGGACGGAAAGAAGGATGGAGAAAAAGTGAAACAGAAGTTCTGTTAGTATTTTAGGAAGGCAAGGGCTTGGATCTTAGAAGTATAGGAGGATGTACCTGCTGTACTTTTGCAGATCTCGGGCAGTAATGACCAGAGCTTTTGCAGGAGCAGCTTAACTTGCAAGCAGCCAGAACCAAGAACATCCACTGGAAATCTAGAGAGCAAATTGAGTTTGAGTGAGCATGCAACCTGGTGAGTAGGTCAGTTTCCTTCTTAGGCCTATCTGACAGAATTTGGGAAGGCATGTTTGGTACAGAGTGCCACCTGCCTTTGGCTTCCAGCTGCTTGTAGAAAAGCATTCCTTATTTTATGAAAAACATCACTTGCAGTTTTATAACTGACTTCAAACACAAGTCATTCTTATGAGTGATGTTTGGCTTAAGTAGCTGATGTTTTCTGTCCTATGTCTCTGTTGTATTTATGCATGTGTTTGCAAACTGCCCCTGTGATTTGTAAGGGAGGATGCTTACAGTGGCTGAAAGAAAATGTGGTCTGTTGCTGCATCACAGAATCACAAACTACTTTAGGTTGGGAGGGACCTTAAATAACTCATTTCAACCCCTTGCCATGGGCAGGGGCACCCTCCCCTAGACCAGGTTGCTCAAAGCCCCATCCAGGCTGGCATTGAGCACTTCAAGGGGTGTTTCTGCCCTCTGTGAAATAAGACATTATTACCTRGTTTATCGAAGGGCTTCTGTCCATTTCAGAAACTTAAAAATGTCCATGCTGATGTGTACTCAGGTATTCATTTATATCCCTAGTTACTTGTATCCACGGAGCACCATAAAGACTCTAGTGAGTTTGTGAATATATTTCCCTACCATTTTGTATGTGATCCTCAGCTTAGACCGCAGGATTTGAAGGCAATTCCAGAGGTCATTCACTACATGTCTGGTCCTCATTACATGAGTTGGTTGTAGTGTTTATGTGACTGTCTGATAGGCTGTTTCAGCTCACTAAGCCAGCAGAAAGCTAGCCTGGCAAAAAGTCTGCATTACACTTGCTCATGTTGCAGTCAAGCGTGCCAGACCCCAAGGCAGGGTTTGGGTTGTGGCTGCAAGGGGATGTAGCAAAGGAGAGAGCTTAAGGGTCTGGGTTTTCTTTCAGAGGCTGTGAGGTGAAACTCTAGTTCCTCTATATGTCCTGAAATAATACCCTTCAACAAGGTGACTCAATTTAGCAAAATCAGAGTTCCGTCCTATGTTCTGTATACACTCTATGTAGATGGATTAGATTTATCATACCCTGAAGCTAAGCGCAGGCCCCTGCATGTCATCCGGCAGTGTCCTGAGCGTGTATGTTATCTGCTCTCTGATGCAGGTGAAGAGCTAATGCTGCCTAGACACGTGCTTTCTTACAATCCAACCTCAAATTGAAATACTTGATAGATTTAGGAAAAAAAGATGGCACACAAGGAGCCTTTTCATCAGTCAGTTCACTGATCCAGGTGAAAGGTAGCCCTGGAAAAAACACATGAGAGAGAGAATAAAGAGATCTCATTTGCCATGTTACAGCATAACCATCAGCCTGGTGCAAGGGAAGGAGAGGTAGGAAGTTCTGTCTGGTGTAGGGAGAACAGGAGCATCCCTTTTGGCAGAAACTCACCGTTGTTCTAAATGAGTAATGAAATTACCTCCTGAATTGGTCTGTCCTGTATCCATTACTGTTTTTAACTGTGCTAAGTGAAGTTGCCTCTCCTGGCCAGCTGCCTCAGGAGGGACATGCGATTCAGCCTGACATAAACAAGGATGTTTTCTGTTTGGAAGCAAATTCACAGACTGGAAATTCCGGAAGGGACAGCTGTGTGGCAGTCGTAATGAATCTGAAGTAATAGCGCTGATACTTGAGAAGAGGTTGTCCTTCAATGACACAGGATGGGCCAAAAAGGAAAGAGCTTGTTCTGAGAAGCTCAAGGAGCAGTACTACATGAATAAGAGGATTATTTTATTAATAAAGAAGAAGGGATAAAAAGCATGTAATAAAAATCTTACTTTAGCAATTTATTTTTCATACAACGTGGTCTTAAAATTTGTGTCAGTCCTGTGAATGCCCCTTTTGCAAGCAGCCTGCAGCTAGAGCAGGTTAAGATAGTGAAATTGCATCCCAAGACTTTTGTCTGTCTTCTATGTTTTTCGATATTCTGATTAACCATCAATATTTCATATTGAACAATATGTATTTGCTGTGATAAAACTTATGGACTCTCCCATGTCCACCATAGTGGATAACTTGAAATTGGAGCTGTTGAAGTGTTTGATCAGCTTTTTTCTGCAAGTATACTACTTTCTGATGGCCCAAAACTTTTTTTTCAAGTTTGAGTGAAAAAGAAAAGCTGCAAAGACACTAGAAGTGATTTAGATGTATATACATGCGCAGCACAGTGAAAGGCTGTGAAGAAGCATTTGTGTCTTCTTAGCTGCTGAGGAGCAGAATTTTTTTTTTCCTGGACTTTGCATGTGTCTGTGATGATTTTTAAGTTTGGTTTATCCAGACTGCACATATATTTGTGTGTGTATGTGTATATATATGTATTACCCTGTTCATGCCAARGGATCACCTTCACCAGTGAATACATTACTGTGTTGGGTTTAGGTTGTACAGTTTATATATTTGAGTGAACACAAAGTTTAAATAAAAGTTACTCTACAAATTTTCTTGAGCATTTGATTTCAATATTTTTCTTCTGTTCCAGTAGCGCTCCACACAAGTGAACTAAAAAATATCAATCTAAATTGCATTAGAAAATATGAAAACTGAGGTCTAAATAATTCTTTGTTTAGCTATACAATAACTTAAATACTGGCTCTTGACAGACAGCAAGAGGGCTCAGTTTGGTGGAATGGTTTGTGTTGAAAGGGCCCTTTAAGTCCACCTTCCACCAGACCAAATGGTTCCGAGCCCCATCTAACCTGGCCTTGGGTCACTGCAATTTAATGTTTAGTAACCGGTGAAAATGCAGCTTTTACAGTAAGATAAATAAAATGCAAAATCAGCGTTAAATTTCAGTAAATTGAAGTGTGGTATTTAATGATAAAAATCATTATTCAAATCTCATTTAAACAGTTTTCCAATCCACCATGCTCTGGAATGCTTTACTTTGCTTAATGCAATATGTATTCACGTTTGATTAATTTTTTTTCACTCAAAGTGTGAAATCACAGTTGATTAGTAGGCAGCATGGCTGAAATGAAGCAGAAACAAGCTTGAAAATAAAACTGCAGAGGAAATGAAGGATCTGGTGGAAAGCAGTCAGATTTCATCCTAAGCTGCTTAGCATGTTCTGCTGAAGACAGCATTTTCCCCACTTGCCATGGGTGGGTGTGTGCTGGGGAGCAATTGAGTTCAGCTACACACAGTGAGTGCTGAAGGGTGGGGACACAGGACAGGGAGGAGATGGCAGGAGCAGAAAGTGCTGTGGATGCCTCGATGGTGACAGTGCTGATTATTTTGATTTGGCAGATACCTAGGTAAAACCCTCAAGAGCCCTCACTGGTGCCTGGGTGTGGGATGTCCTGAACTACAGGGCTGATGGAAGTAGTTAACCCAGAAGACAAAAAGCATCTTGGAAGAGATCCATTTGAACATGTCCTTCACCATGAAGCTGGCAAGAAGATCTCTGTGGTTTAGTCTGAGCTCTGTGGGCTCCAACACTGGCTAGCACTAGTGGTGTTTTAGTGTGATGCCACTGGGCAGCAAAGGACATAGAACATCATGTGAGTAACGTGACTTGTCACAGCTACAGCTGGTTTGAAGCTGAGCAGATAAATTTGGCCATAACAGAAACCCGATTTGGCTAACCTAGTTTGTTATAGAGGTAACCAAGTTCCTGGCTAAGGCAATGATAGGTTTGATTGGAACTTGAGCTGAGGACCCCAGCCAATCCCGTTCAGTCCTGAATGCAGACATATCATTGGCCACTGAGATCTTGACCAATCAGGTGTTCAGCTTCAGGAATTTGGAGCCCCCTGTGAAAGGGCACGTCCATTGACAAGTGTTGGCTGTTGTCTTGTGACCTTTGGTGCGCTCAGTCGTGTGCCTGTCTCCAACACTGCAACCCTAACATAGTAATGGATGGTGGTAACAGTCACAGCTTATTTCATTTGCAAAACCATTTGAAAGGGATACCATGCTCAGAAGAGACTTTTTTCAAAGACAATAATTTACGCAATTTTCATCACAGAAATTTCTCATTCAGTTTATATCCTGGGTGTCACCACTCTAAAATTTCTTGGGCTGTCCTGTATAGGGGAGCTCAGCATAGTTCTGTGTTTTCAGGGGCACTGATCCAGATAATGTAGAACACTTTAAAGACTTTAATAGCATTCTTGCTTAATCAGCCCTGTAATCAATGCCTGTTAATTCAGGCATTCGGCAGGAACAGTGTCCTTCTTGCTGAGCTCAAGTTACACCCATAGCAGTATGACATTGCTTTTGATTAAAATTGGATTCATGCAGAATTAATGGAAAGCTAGGCACAGACCTTTTTCTTACAAAACCATTGTTAAATGTAGGTCTTGTTTAAACGTCTTAGAAACTTATATGCACCAGCTGACATTTCTGTCCTAGGTGTAGCTCAGATTCCAGGGATGTAAAATCATGGCTTAGGAAGCTGCTGTTGCTTTGCTCAAGTGCAGTGATGCCTTAAAGAGCTAGGAATAAAACGAAACACTTTTGAGACAATATTAATATAGGAGGTAATATACAGGCTGGTCTTTATTGGGGGCTTCCAGGGGCAGATATGAAAAAATGCCAACCCCCACATAGGGTGAATACAGCTTTGTAATTTTAGCAAATTATAATTGACAAGAATCCCCAATTAGAAGCAGAAGTGATGAGGTAATTCCTCCCTGGTTCTACCCTTTTCTAATTTCTCCCCCTTCTTAGATAAGAACTAAACTTTGTTTATGAAGATGTGTCTCGAAGAGCTGGTTTCAACCTTGCCTCCCAGGGAGTCTAACCTTGGGCCCCCAGGGCTTGGAGCCTCAGGAACGTGTTTTGTCTTTCTGCCTGTTAGGGTAGGGAAGAGTACTGGAGTTAGCTAGGAACTATAGAACTATGCAACAATAATCTACAGAGCTATGAATATATATGAAGGAAATATAAAAGCAAAAATCATTTTGGCAACAGTGGAACCTGGGGCTGCACTGGTGGAGCAGAACACAATTTCTTTCTGTAGGCACGCAGTTTATCTTGGAGGTGTAGCACCACGTGGCACAGCTCCAAAAACACATGAGCTGGAATGCAAAGTGAGCAACCTTGGAAGATACTTTGAAACTGAATTCGGGCCCTTTGCCTGTTTCTCTGGAACTTTACCATGTCAGCCAGCATTTTAGTATAGAAAACCGAGTCGCCTGTGCAGGTTTTGGGAAGCACATTGCTGTCCAGAGGCTTGCACAGGGCAAAGGAACAGCAGAACAGGAATGCCCAAGGGTCTCAAGGCCCATAAATGAAAATTAGCTGAGATCTATATGCTGAGGAGCCCTGCCAGGCAACTGGTTCTCCCCTCTATGGGAGAGCAACACAGGAAGCGCAGGAAGTGGGAATCCACTTATAAAGAAAGGGAGAAGTTGCAGTGATGAGCTACACAGCAAAATGGCTCAAGAAATAAATGTCTGAGCAGTAACCTGCAGATCATAGATAGTGTACTTTGGTTCTGGCATAGGTTGTAAATTGTGGGTTTATTTCCGTCTTCATTTGTATACCTGGGAGCAACACTTCTGCTTTCCATCTTATAAGACATAGCTGGCTTGTCAGGGAGTGGTTCTTTGGAACTTAACCCGGATTGTCATGGCTGTGAGTCCCAAGAGAGGAGCTTCTTCAGCTTGCCTCTGTTGTCTGCCAAATGAGGGAGCATATGCTTAGGTACGTTTAATGCCRTGTTTTGTAGCATAGCTTGACAACTGATGGGTGTAATTTTGCCTCAGTGTTGTTAATATACAGAGTGTAAGTGCCTATGGAGGTGACACATTATAAGCTATAGTCAAATTGAGGTGAAAACCCGAGAATTTTAAGCCTCTGAATGCAAGGTTTGGTTGCACTGAGTTCCTAAATAGTGTGGAGAGATTGTACTTCCGTAAGAAAACAGATTTGAATTCAAGATGCAGCTCTTGCAGCTCCTAACCCTGCAGGAAGCAGTTGTGCCAGAGCTTCAATGACCAGACAGCAGAGCCTCAGAACCTACAGATATTGCACCTCACACTCAGTGGGTCGAGGCCTGTAGTACTCATGGTCTGGACTACATAATTTCAATATACAAAGAAAGAAATTAGAGTTAAGATTAGTAAATTGAGAGCAGCGTTGTCATAGAGTAAACATGCAAACATGTATTTAAGGTCTTATTTATAGGTAGATGGTTTCTTTCTGGGGTTCATCTGCCTTGTATTTTTGTAGCCTTCTGTCTTCTACCCTGATCCTAGTCTCTGTGCTTAATAATTCACCTCATCTTTCCTGGATTCTTGTCTTACTGGTTTTCAAGGAACATAGAATCTACTTCAGCCTTGAGGAACCCTTTAGAAAGGAATAGATAGTTTCAGTTGGGGGATTTGAGTGTATTTATAGTAAGATATAAATAGAGGCAAGAGGAATACTTGCAAAGCAGATGGTACTGGGCCATTTATAGAAAAAAATGTATCATTTATACATGGATTGTTTCAGGCAAACATTTTGCTTTGCCTGTGGCCTGACTTCTACAAAAATCTTTTCAGTGTTATGAATATTTGTGCTGCTTTGTTGTGGTGTTTTAAACTTGCATTCAGCTTATGAAATGACATGTTTGTCTCTTTAAATAACAGTAGGAATGGAGGGAGTAAATTGGCTCCTGGGCAGACAAGTCTGCAGAGCTTTTACAAGGAGTCTTTATCACGGTTGGAAGGGAGGATAGCCCAGCTCACCAACACCCCATCCTTTCCTTTGCTTCTGCACTTGGAGATGTGCTCTACAAGGGTCTCTCTACTACAAAGCATCCTCTTTTGAGAGTTTTTTTAGGCCTTTTTTGCTCAAATGTGCCCATGTGCCATGTTTCAAACCAAAACACACGCTATGTTGACATAGCAGGGTACTCAGGTGAAGTTGTGGCAAATAGTCATGTAGACCTAGTAGATTTTATGCTGTAATGACAAATTACCCAGATTTAATCTAGGGAAATCACACTGAGCTTGCTAAGATCTTGGGGAGAGAAAAGTATGTGCATCTGCCAGTGGAATACCCTCTGACCAGATTAAAATGAAGTCGTGAGGTTGTGTCAGCCATTTTCTGGAGAGCTCACCAGTGAGTGGATTGGGAAGAGCTGGTTCAGCAAGCTAAAAAAGCTGCTTGCCAGGAGTGATGGTGACCCCCTATGCCTTTTCCTTCAAAAGGCCTTGAAAAAACTTTACAAGCTAGGTGAATAGATATAGACTCTAAATTTTTAGGAAAAAAAATCCACTATCTATCCACTATCTGAGGCTGTGCAGGTTTAATCTTTCTGTGTGATTTTACTCTCGTTTGAGCAGTTGTCAGTGACTTCCTGGCTCACCTCAGTATTTGGGCCCCACTGGAGGGACCCTTCATAGTTCTTACTTCTGGGTGAGAATGTGCTATGAGCTGAGGAGCTTCCCAGGCTGACTGTGCTGCAGACTCTCTACAAAGCAAGTCTCTTACTCTTCTGCAAACTTCCCTACAGAGGTTTTCACAGCTATTTGAACCCAGCTGGTGTTAAGGAAGGTTGTCTCTTCTGTCTCAAGGAAGTTTCACATAAATCTCAGCATCTAAATTAGCAGTCCTTTTTTGTTGCTGTCCAGCTTGTTTTAAGAAAGGGGCAGCACATATTGCACGTTATGGCTAACAGCAGCCTGCCCTGGAGAACCCCCTTGCCTTGAGACAGCATTTAGAGCAATAGTGGACTAGGAAGATAAGGATCAGAGTAATTTCAGAGTTGTTTCAATATTGCTTATTGTGTGCACTGTAGTTGTATCTAGAGACCAAGTATTAAATCAAAGTTGATGAGATAAATGCATTTGATAATCCTTGCTTTGAACCCGTACTAGGTTTTTATTCTTCTCATGTAATAAATGATTAACAGTGTAGTGCATGGGTACAAAATGTGTGTCTCTCCTGCTCTGGACTTTGCACACTTCATGGATGTGCTTGTATTGACAGCAAATAGCATACCTGGGCAGATTTGTGTAGGATGCATCTCAGCCCTCTCTGGGACTTTGTATAACTCAGGGGAAAATAGAAGAGATATCTGCAAGACTGTAGCAAAAGTTTCTTTGAGCAATCTAATGCAGAGCAATTGGTGCTCTGAGATGTTCTTTGGTCAGCCATGGCGCAGTAGAGAGGGGTTATTGTATTGGCGTCCTCCTTCTCTTTAGACTCTGGTTTAGGCAAAAATGCAAGGTGTGAACTCAAGGTTCAGGAAAATTCCCATGAATATAAAAACCCACAGAAAAAGGTGGCTGGTGCGTGCAGTTTTTTCGTCCTTTGGGTAGAGTGGATAACTTCTTTGTCTCTTGGGTGACCCCAAGAATAAGTATGACCATCTTGCCTGCCACCAGTAGGTGTCTTTTCAAAGGAGCATAAGAGAAGGGATATGCTCTCCCACTAATGAGGTGAAGGTGGTCATTCTAGTACTGGGTCACCTGTCTGCACATTATCTACAGATAAGCTTTGTGATGCATGTTTGAAATTCCTTTTGTGTCTGTAACCTCATATGATGCTGTTCTGGAGAGAACCTGGTAGATGTTGAGCTCTTGATCAGTCCCAGTGTATATGGAAGTTGTAATTCCTTAGTAGAAATTTTTTTTTTTTTTATTCCATAATATCTCAGCAGTATGACAGTAAAGAGCTTTCCTCTGTGGCTTACAGTGCACTACATAATGGCTCTTACTCCTCTTCTGAATAAAAATTCATTGTGGAGTAAGGGGGCTGTTGTCTGTAGATTAACTGATTTCTTGAAACTCTCACAACTGGTATGTTTTACAGCAAAAGAAGTCTGAAAAAGAAAAATAATTGAGTTTCCCAAAGCTAAAAGAGACAGATGTTCCTATGGCTGATTTTCAGAAGGAAAGGCATTTTGGTTTTATTTGTTTTGTGACAGACTRGCTTCAGCCCCCCCGCACCCCCGTGTTAGTTCTGGCACAAAGGGTGCAGCTTTGCAGCATTTGGGGTGAGGGGGACCCCTCCTCCCCAGCATGTTTGTGTTGAATTAAGGTGGGTGGCGAACACAAGTGTTCTTTTCTCACTCTTTTTCTTCTGTGGTTAGTAGCCTGTAATATCTTAGACAAAGAATTTGATTTGTGGCAGTATTCAAAAGTATTTTCGTGGCACACTCAGCTGATGCCCAGGAAGTCCACCACAKGCTTACTTCTGTTCCATCAAACGAAGTTGATGACTTTGTTTATTTTATCTGCAATAATAGGTACAATTTTCCTGAACAACCAGGTAGTCTGCACCACCAGGTGTGGTCCTCTCTTGCCAGAGCCCTTTTCATGTTGCTTGCAGGTGCTTGCACTAAAAATTATTTTGTCTAGAAACACAGCTAGAGTGTCTAGAGTAAAAATTAAATGCCTTGTAAACTCAGCCATATTATTCATCCATCTTCATTGCTGTATTTATACTCGAAGATTTCTCCTCTGGCTCCGTGGCAGCAGCAATTTCCCACAGACATATGGCAGCTTCTTATACTGTTGATTACATTTTTTTCTTTCCTTTGCTGACTCTGCACTATCTGATAGAGTGATGGTTTGGGCTGCCAAGCTAACAGTGTTGTCTGCACATGTTTCACTGGACCAGCACTATCTAGGGCGATTTTTATATCTCACCTTGTACGGCAAGGGCTGCCCTGAGTTCTGGACTCTCTTATGCTCTGCCAGCAAGAAGCGTGGATCTGCACAGCTCTGTCTCCTGTGTGTGGATGTGATTTTAGCTGTATATCTCTGGAATACAGCACAGCCTTTTGGTGGCAGGATGCTGGGGTTTGGGTATGTGGGGCATGGCAGGGGAAGTCAGTATTACCACATACGAAACAGTTTTTCACTCTGCTGATCAGGTAATTTCCAGTTTGTTTCCAGACAAGCAATGGCTGAAATACCAGCAATGCATGGAAGTAGGTGCAGTTTCTCACTTGAGAGGCCTGAGCTTTCAGGGGCAGCTTTCAGTGGGCAGAGCAAGGAGTAACCAGACTGACATAGTGAGAGCAGCACAGGGTTTGCCTTCTGCATTTACAGGTGCTTTGTGTTGCATCAAGAACCAGCTTCTTGCAGGCTTAATTTGAAGCACAGACAAGTCTAATGAAAAATCTCTCAGCATTCTTTGATTAGCATATCTTGAAATGCTGTTTCTAACAATATGCCTTTGTTTCAGAATCCCTATTTGCTGCTTTGAGGCTTAATTGGCTCTACTTCTAGCACAATGGATGAACTGCAGGATGTTCAGCTGACAGAGATCAAGCCACTCCTGAATGACAAGGTAATGCTGGCTGCTGCTTTGTCCTCACAGGTGTACTCAGGATAACTTCGTGTCTGGCAAAGAGCCCTAGCTGCCAGAATCTGTCCACAGATTGAAGTACCTTAAGTACTGAAACCCAGTAAATTCTTCCCCACTCTGGTAATCTACCACCACCCACTCTTCCAAAGTCTCCAGGAAAGACAGACCACAACAATTCAGGTAATTTTGGAGTCCTGGCCAAACAGTACATCGTGCCTGTACTGAGGATTTGCAAAGGCTGGACAGCAGTTGGAAAGGTGATCCCAGTCCTGACCTGGTGTAGCTGCAAAACCCCTAATAAGTTTCTCCTTGTTAGAGAAGTGCTGTATTTTATCCTGGTTTTTGTTTGTTTGGTTTTGGGTTGTTGTTGTTTGGTTTCATTTTTTTACTTTTTTTTTCTTGAAAATATTCTGTCTTAAATGATCCTTTAGTGTTTTGACCCCTAAAATAGCCCTGTCTCCCTGGATTTAGTAATGGAGAGTAATTTCCTTTTAATGTCTGCAGACCCCAGTTAGAACAGCCCAGATTTATGCAATACTGAGACTTTGGAAAATCATTGTATTGCAGTAGCTGTTTAAGTCTTTCACTTTGTGTTCTGTGGGCTGGGGAAGTGCCATCTGGGCTCAGTGGATTCTGCCACACGCTGTTGTTGAGAGTGCCTAAGTTCACTACAGGGAAGATCTAGCATCTTGTATCTGCAAACTGTGATCATGAGCAACGTGGTTTGGTCACTTCCCATAGCTCACAGCCAAGTCTAATGATGTGGGAATGAGTTCCTAAGGCTTTGCTGTTTGATGGCTGATGATCAGGACCTGGCTTGTGCTGCCAAAGGGCTGTCTGTGGTGCTTTGTCCACTCACTGTGTGCTTGCAGAAGACTGCATTGTCCCCCACAAAATGGGTGAAATCTCTGGGAATCTGCTATGTTTTAATCTGTACTGATTAGTTTTCACTCATTTCTTTAGTGTTCTAGCATATCTGTTCTTAGTATCTGTGAAATCTAAAAACTCAGCTGAAGTCTGCAGTCCAGCTGCCTGATCTGACAGACTAGTGCTGACTACTGGGCTTCCACCATTTAAAAAAAAAAAATGTTTCCTGGAAGGGTGAGTCTTGAAAGTAATCCRTGTAGATCAGCAAATAAAAATATGGAATACAGGCTTTGAGGGCAGTTTGTAATTTCAAAACAAGAGAGAAACATTTACAGAAGACAAGCTTTCTAAAGGCAGTGGCCCAGATCTTGCTCATGATTCTCCTGGGATTTTCTGTATTTGAACTGGGTAGATTGCCCTTGCTTCAGTCAGCTGACCCAAGTCAGAGACATTGAGGTATGCCAAATCAAAGTGGTTTTCCCTTTATAAGTTTCCAGTCTTTCTCTCAAGTATTGCCTGGTCAGCCCCATCCAGTTCTTACTGTGGTGTCCATTGTGGTTCAAATGCTGAGTTCTCACCCAAACAGAACACCAAGTGGTGTTAACCAGGGTGCAGAAGGGCACACACAGAATGATTACTTCTTTGCTTAACTCAGTGTTGAAGTTACAGGAAATATTTAGTATCTCAGTAGGGAGAAATATGAAGGGTAGCTCCAGAACCATCCTCAGTACTCCATGGGAAGAGAAATATGCTGTGGCTCTCCTTTTCACACTTTTACAAAATGAGGGAGGGAGCAGCCACCTCCAAGGTCTGGCCCTTATTAGGGCTTTCAAGCTTGAGAAAAAACATGTACCTTTTAGACATAGTTTATGGAGCATGAGGGTGTGATGCAATAACCTGCTGTTCTGTGCAACATATTAGAGTCCAAAATCTATTGAGCTGGCAGTTCACTAAGGTTTTTACTGACAACCCACTTTAGATACAGGAGTTTGAGCCAGCATGGATTAATGGCCAGAAGTAGTACAGAAACACTCTTAAGATGCTAATGAGTGGAGTGCTCATGAACTCCTCAGACACAAAGGCTACTGTACACAGAGAAGGAGCTCTGGTGTCTCAGATTCTTAAACCAGTGGAATTACCAGTGGAAGTGGAAGTTGGTTGTATCTTGTTCACTGGTCTGAACTATAGGTAATGCCACTGTGGATCACTGAGTCCTGGCTTTTTTCTGCCTCAAATCAGCAAAAAGTTACAAACTTGACTTTTGAAGAATATAAACACTATTTAGTTTGCGTGTAACTTAATGTTAGTTATTGTGTAACTCATATCAAATGCAGGAAAGTAAAATACATTATGTTTGTTCACCTCGTTCAGGCTCACTAAAATGCAGCGACTTTTTGCTAGGGAAGCAAAGGAACTTCAAATGTTCCCATTTAGTTGAAAGAGAAAAAGAGAGTATTGCCTGATCAGAAAAACTATCCCTCTCACGCTTTGTTATTCTGGCACCTTTGACTCCTGTTAATTCACCCTCAGTGAAAAGTTATCAAAATGTCAGAGCCAGATTCAGGAAATGAAATGGGCAGCCCTTAGGCTGGATTAAGTCAGCCTAGGCAGCTCTGTGCTTTGAGGTGCAGCCATGGCATGTTTAGAGGCCCGAAAAACTTGCCTTAAAGTTTCTCAAATTAAGACAATGAATAAATGGTTTATAGTCAGATTTTCAGTGTGTTAAAATCAAGTATATGAGAGTCAGGGCATGTGTGGTATGCCTCATGGTATGCCTTGACAGCAAGCAGCCCAATTCAGAGCCTCATTCCTTGCTTTGTGTCATTTCCTCCCCACTGGCTTGGGGAATCTCAGACTTTTCTAAGAACAAATGCAGATCACCTTCTTTTTTACTTAGCATGCACCATCCAAATCCAGTGCCGTATACAGACATTTCTCGTTTCTCCATAAGGAAATGGGTGACTGAACTGACCTGCTTCATGAGCTGCTCATAGTGTCAGAAATCTCAATTAATTTCAGAATCTCAAACTGAAGTAAGAGGAGACTGCTTTTTATTTTCTTTTCCCCAGTACTCAGAATTTAGTGGTTTTTGCTATGTCCTGCTCAAAACATGGCCAACAGTTCCATACTTAACACACAGGAGGAAAGAGGGGAATAGATTCTTAAAACAGATTTGCAGATATTTCAAATGTCTCAAAGTACAGAATATGGGTAGCAACCCTTGTTCTTATTTACAAGGCAAGGCTCTGCAGCAAGGAAAACACACCCATGTGTTTACACATGGGGAGGAATGAGGGTGCTCAGCCAGAAGAAATGTTTGGAGTGTTTCTGCTGTCCATATGTGATCCTAGTTTTCTCCTATTAATTTTAGTACTAAGGTGCTCTGTTGATTTGGCACAGCCTGGTTTTTGGTAGTGAGGGAGGGCCACAGGAGTAGTTTCTGTGAGAAGCTGCTAGAAGCTTCCGCCATGTCCAACAGAGCCAATCTCTGATGGCTCTGAAGATGGACATGCCGTTGGCCCAATTAGAGAGGCTGGTAATGCCTCTGTGATGACATAGTGAAGAAGAAAAATTGAAACACGCATGCGCGCAGTTTTGTCCAGGAGTGGTGAGGCACCACAGCTGCTGCTGTCCTGGCGCAGCGCGTGGCAAGCCTCTACTGCCTGGCCGAGCCCAGCCAGCCGTGTCGTGGGCAGAAGGGCAGTGGCAGCGGCAGCAGCCTCTCCCTCCCAGGCCCCGCAGGAAGAGAGGGGTTAAACAGTGCGGGGCCGTGGTGGCCATCACTGCCCGCTTGGTGGTGGCGGGGCCGCGTGGCCAGCAGCAGAAACATGGTGAGAGACTCTCTGGCACAGAACCTAGATGAGATTGACCTCTCGGAGCTGCGGGATCCTGTAGGAATCTTTGAATTAGCAGAACTCGTTATCAAAAGCACCTGTGAGCAGCAGTTTTACTTCTAGTCAGAGAAGAGGAGGAGGTGAGCACATGTGAGGGAGAGCAACAGGGCAACACCAAGGTCAGTGGAAAAAGAGGGGGAAGAAGCGCTCCAAGTGTCAAAACTGAGATTCCTCTGCAAGCCATGATGAGCACCAAGGTGAAGCAGCTGTGCCCCTGCAGCCCATGAGGTCCATGGGGGATGCAGAGATCCACTCGCAGCCCATTGGAGAAGTGCTCCTGCCAGAGTGGATGGATGCCAAAGAAAGCTGTGATCCAGTGGGAGACCCAAATGGAGAGAGAGCCCCTGCCGCCAGAGCCTTTGCTTCCAAACTAGAGCAGCCCATCCTTAGAGGACTGCACCCTGTGGACGAGTGATCCGCACCACAGCAGTATTGGGAAGACAGTTTGCCTGTGGGAGTGACGCATGTCGCAGCAGTTTTGGGCAGACTGCTGCTCATGAGATTAGAGCCACACTGGAGAAGTTCATGGAGAGCTGTCTCCCATGGGAGAGGCCCCATGGCATAGCAAAGAAAAGACTCCTCTTCCTGAGCAAACGAGTGGTGAACTGACCAAAACCCCCATGCCCTGTCTCCTTGCGCTGTCGGTGGGAAGGAGGAAGGGGTTGGGGGAAAACCAAGATGTTTTAAAGGCTTCTTTTACGTCTCATTATCCTCCTCTGACTCTGTTAATAATAAATTTACTTTACACCTTTAAATTTGAACCTGTTTTGCCCTTAGAGTGTTTTCTYCCAGTCCTCATGAGCTGAGACTCATGAGCCCTTTGGTAATTTTTTTCCCCTTTCCTCTGCCCAGATGAGAACAAGAGAGGGTGAATGAATGGCTTTCATGGGTGCCTGGCATTTGGCCAGTATCAAGTCACAATGAGTGCAATGCCTAAAACACATCCCTAAGCTGGTCTGCCAGGTGGTTTGCTCAGCCTTCTGCTGATAGCTGTCAGTGATGTAACCTGCTGTGCAGTTAGAGACAGTGTTTCACAAAGCACATAGGCACATGGACAGGTTCCTGCAGATCTTCTAACCTGCAGGATGCCAAGTGGGTGCTGTACTGACTGTGTTCACCTGCATGCAAGGGGTCACCCTCTGGGAAGAGTTAGTGATGAGTTACTGCGTGCATTTCCCGTGGACTTGGATTTCAGGAGCTTGCAGGTCCCTGCGTCTGTCGTGGAACAATCCCATACCTGCAGCAATGGCTGCACAGAAGCTGACTGCATGGCTTGTTTTCCTGCACTCAGTACGTGAGATCCCAGGAGTAGTCCTTTAGGAGTTTTGCATCCAAATTGTTAATGGACACCAGGAATAGACAAAACCCAGTCCCACATGAAGCCCAGCTGTGGCCAGTGTCCTTCCTATGTGCATCTGTCCCTGGTTGAACACTCTCAGCTATGCACACAGGTACGCACTTCCCTTGGCTGGTAGCCTCCCTACAGCCCTAGGACCTTGTTGTATAGGAATGGGCAGATCCTGCATGGAGTTTGCTTGTACAGATCTTGCATTTCACTGCTTGCCTGACTGCAGGCAGTCTTAACTGTGCTATAACAGAGTTCTCTATGGGAAGCTTTCATGCTGTTATTGGGGGTGTTCTGGAGCATCGTGCTGATCTCCTTTTTTCTTTTTTTTTTTTCTTTTTTCCTGTTTTTCATTAACAGAATGCAGCTCGCAACTTCCAGGACTTCGACTGTCAGGTAAGATCATGTGTAGGAGACAGGATCATTTGATAACTCCCCATAGCTCAGCAGTAATGTTGAGAGAGATGATTTTAATTTTAGCTCCTGTTAAGATTTGTTCAATAAGAACTGGAATATATCCAGTGACGGAAATTGCCCTTCACCCTTTCGTGCCAAGCAGCATGAAGGTTCTGAGTTCTGAGGTGCTGACTGCTCTGCCAAGGCTGCACAACACCTTGCAGGATGGCTGGTCTCCTGAATAACAGTTTATTGGAAAGGTGCAGTGTGCTGAAGAACTGCAGTTCTTTCATGTCCCATGTTCTTTCATGTCTGGTTCACTGGCTGGGAAAGAAGGAGCTTGCATGCTCTACCTACTTGTCCTGAGAGGAGAGCGAAGTGAGAGAGCTGCCCCAGGTACAGCATGCTGCTTTGCTGGGCCTGTTTTGACACAGCCATGGTTGTTTACCAGGAGTTTATTGATGGTACAGAGGTTAGCCCAATGGCTCTGCTTGCCATAGGAATAATCCTTTCGTAGAAGTGATTGCTCCACCAGCATCTAAGACAGAGGACATGCTCTGTGATAGGCAGAACAGAGCACTGAGATTCTCTGGGGCATTTTGTGGAGCACAGGCTCATTTCCCATACCAGATTATCCTGCTGCCTTCTCACTGAGCACGTGGGTATGCTTCTAGTGGCTGTTGTTTCTCTCTAGCAGTTGGAGGCTGCTATGTCTACAGTCCTCTGCTCAGCACAGGGCATACAGCACTGCTGTAGCACACTAGGGGCTGGCAACATTATGATAAGTTTACTAGAAGTCTGTTGATGTAGGCGGTTCCAGGAAACCATTTGCAAGCCTATGCACAGCAGGAATGTAGTAAATACAGTCCTGTGAAGGTAGTCCATATTTTTTCCTTCTCTGGAAAGCAGCAATAGTGTTAAGCAATGATTTTTCTTTTGAAATAAAGTTAGATAATTGGTTTAAAACACTTTCCTGTACTGTCATGTCTCCATCTATCTATATCTTCTCTTACCTTTAGAGGTAAAGTTTGCTCCCATGTCAGATGGATAATGGGTAAAAATAGGTGCAATGCCTTTGAGTAAGTGTAAACAGTAAGCAGAGGCACTTCCTACTGTGGTCTATGTGCCAGGATTGGGAAGAATATTAATATATTGTGTATTGGCCTCTGCTGCCAGTTCTCTACTGACCCACCAAAGCTCTGGGTGTGCCCATGCCTTGCCTGGCTGTGAGCAGCGTGGCTTGAGGGAGCCAGAGCAGGGTGGGAAAGAGGCCCTGGCACAGAGCTGTGTGTAGCTGCTGCCTTTTGGCTCTACACTTTCCCTCAACAAGGAAAGCCTCTTTGCACTTTTCTTTAAACAGAGCCCCAGATCTGAAGCTGGGCAAACCCCACAGAAACCTGCCACTGCAGTCGCCAACCTGCACACTCAGCATGTCCCAGAGCTGCGGTTGTCCTGTCCAGGGCTGAGCTTTGGGAAAAGCTGAGTGGTCTGCAGCCAGGGAGTGGTACTCTGGGGAGTGCTAGGCCAGGAAGGACAGGCTTGTTGCTTCTGTGCTTTACTATAGATCACCAGTGAGCTGGTGGTCATGGAATTTTTTTTTTTTTTTTTTTTGGCAAGGTGTTAACACGGTGTCTCTCATGACTGTAAATATTGTCCCAGCCTCACCTTCGTCCAGCGTCTCTCCCTGCAAGGTGTAGTTTCAGGGCACACCTGGCTTGACATTCCCCCCACATCATAGCTGGAAAGTACTGCAAGGGCTGGTTTAAGTCTCTGAAATCTGCCAGAGAGGATGGGTGCTGTGTTGGATCCTTGGGTTTTCTGTCTCAGTTGCTAGTACCAGGAATTGTGCTTACACATGGAGACTGAGTTTGTGTCCTGTGAAAAGTTACTACTGCTTTTTAATTTAGCAAAGCACATCTGGCTGCCTCATCCGGGTGAAACTTGTGTGGCTTTACCAGTGTCAGGGGAATTTGAAGTGAAGAAGGTTACCAGGGCTTTCAGAGGAAGGGACGTCCTCTTGTGCCCCACCCACTTAGGCTGGGGCAGTGTTTTAATTTGTCCTGAGTTTCGCAGGGAGGAAGAGCCGTGGGGAGGATTTCACTTTGACAAGAATAGGCACAAACTGGCCACAGACTGATGAAAGCTGATAGCTGGAAGATGATTTCCAGTTACAGTGCAGTGAAGCTCTCAATCAGCTTCCAATAGCAGCAACATCTGCAAGGGCCCTGGTGAGTTTTAAGGCAAAATTTAAAGAATTTGTGAGATAGATTTTATTGTCTTATACAGTGTAGTGTTTGCAATATGAGACCATGGCATCAGTGACGCGAGGTCTGCATTTCAGACCTTTTTATTTTTCTAATAGTTGGAAAAAAGCTGTTTTAAATGGAGTTAAAGCTGTAGTTTTGACTGGGGCTGGCCACATCCTGAGCTGTGCTTGCTTGGCTGCAGACAGTGCAGTGAGGGAAGGGTGAGCCTCTGTCAGCACTCTTGATAACCCTGTCAGCAGTGCAAATCCAATGTGTTTCCTGTTGGAACACATCCTGTTTCATTTGTCTGGATTACTCTGTGCCCTTGGCCTTGAGGTCATTTGCTGTAACTCTATGCTAGAATTTCACAGAGTGTGCTGAGTTGGAAGGGACCTACAAGAATCATTGAGTCCAACTTTTAAGTGAATGGCCCAAATTGAACCCACCATCTCTGGTGTTATTAGCACCATGCTCTTAACCCACTGAACTAACCTCAGGGTCCCAGCTCCTTCCAGGACTGCCTGATGTTCCTGCCCTAGCTTCTGCTTGGATATAGCCAGAGTAACAGCCACCCTCAGTGTTAGTTGTGTGGTGCTTTTAGACCTCCCTCTGTCTGAAATCTGGAATTTCAAAATATTCTCTGCAGCTGGGCCATGCTTATGAATGGGAGAAGTGTTTAGTTTAATCCCATCTCAGGGACATATCATTAGCACTGTCACTGGCTCTAGGAGGTGTGTAGGACCAGGCACACAGGTTCCCCACACTTGTTTTCTGTATGTTTGACATGTGTTACTTTTCAATGGAACATGTACATTTAAGGTTTGCAAGGTCTTTCCTTTGGTGAAAAGGGGTAATGCCATTGTGAATTTCTATTAATTTCTCTGTATGTTTGGTTTTATTTTTGAGTAACTTTCCAGGATCAGATCAGAGCAAAGTCAACAGCACAAGTTTCTTCTTCTTCCTACTTCTGAAGTTTGTTATTCTGGGGTGAATGTGTGTGAGGAAGCTTTTAGCTTTTCTGGTACAGCTGACTTCCAGATACAGCTGTCCTGGTTTTCTTAAACTGTTCATATGCAAGCAACAAAAGCTAACTCTGATACATAACAGATTGCCTGGGTGTCAGTAAACAACCCCACATAATCTGGTAGCTGCAGTGGAGATGAAGTGGAGAGCTGGCATGGGGGCTTAGCAGTCTTTATCAATATGATTTTAGGTTATTTTCAGAACTAAAAAGCATTAACCTAAATCTGAGACCTACATTTTACTTGAAAGCAGTATGAGCCCTAATGAAGTCTAGGCGTGGCTTTTCCCAATGTCCATGGGCAGATGGTCAAATAAATGGTCTGGAATGCTGATGGACAGATGGTATGGTGATCTGTTAATTAATCTGCACAGTTAATAGAGCTGTGCCTGTGCTTTTATTATTATCTGCAGACCCTCTGCCGCTTTCAGAAGTAGATATTCTGTCTCAGCCTACATCTCTCTCTTCTTTTCCAGATTATTTGCTTTAAATAGAAATGAAGGAATATGCTGATATATTTGTAAAACTATCCAGCTAAACCTGTGTTATGTTTCAGTCTGAAATAAGCTGGCATTTGATCTGATAAGTTGATTTGATCATTTGAGCTGCCTCTACTGCTTCCCACCAACAGGAAGGCAGAGAAGTGTTTGGCTTTTCAGCACACACCGTGCAGAAGGGGACTTGGAGTGTGGAGGTGGTCTAGGATTTGACTGAGTATTTGCAGAAAGCTCTCGAGGAGGAGATGTGAATGAGTAAGTCCAGGACATGCAGGGTTCATCTGAAACAGAAAGGACAAGGCGTGCATAAACCCTTGGAGGAAAGAAATTATCTGGTATAAAAATGTGCTGTCTTGCTGGCATTAATGGAAACTATGGAGTTACTCAGTTGCTTGTGCCCATAGTAAAACACGGCACAATGTTTGCAGAGTTAATGTCAGACCTTGATGAGGAATTTTTTGCCACTTAGTTTTACTGAAAGTGTCACTTTTCAATAAGCACATGTTTGTACTGATTCAGTTTTGGAGAAGTTCTTTTGTAAGTATAAGTAGTTTGAAGCTTTTTGAATCTGCATTTTTAAAAGTTTGCTTATCCTTGCCTAGTCTCTTCACTTTATTTTTACTTGCTCTGCTGTCAAAAAGGGTATGTGCTGCTGAGAGGTTATTGACGTATTCCAGTGTGTGAATTGCCTGATGTTGGAGAGGTTGAATTGAAACTGTCCTCATTTTTTGAAACTGTGTTCATTTTTCATTTAAGACAACTTGTGAATGCTACCCTGTGGCATTGATTACAAGATGTTTTTAGGCCTCTTCTGTTTACTGTGCTGAGATAAAATAGACTGTTAGCACTTTTGAAGAAGGGTTTGCTTTCTTTGTGTGAATAATGGGAGCTGTTCTCATCTCTATTGAAACATTTTGTCTGGGATATTGAGGGCCATTTTCCTCTGATTTGTACAACGAGTTCTTTTGATTAAAGTTCTAGAGTGAAATTAATTAGAACACATAAGATGTTTTGATCTAGAAAGCAAGTCTATTTAATACCTGCTAGGTTAATGCTGCTCCTAATCTTATTAAAACTAGCATCACCACTAAAGTACTGGTTTTGACTTCTGACATCACAGCAAAAAACACTGTAAAGATAACAATTACTAAAATAGAATTTTATTTTGGCCTCCTTTTTTTGCAGAATTTATGTTTCTTGGGAAGCTTTTCCTGTGATTCCTCCCATCTGGTTTTCTATCTAAAAGCTCACTTTTTTTTGTAAAACTGCCGTGTTGAGTTCTGAAAAGTTTTAACTAGCTGGACTTGGACTGAAACATGACTCTTACTTCTAAATGTATGTGCACAGTCCTTCCCTGGGGTTTGCATAAACATTAGTTTTGCTTTCTGTATTCTGTGACAACAGTGTGCCGAAGGGGTGATTATGCATTTGTAATATTTGAAGTTCCTGTACTTTTTATGTTCTTATGAGTGAGTTTTTAGAGCAAAGCAAATAAACGTCCTTTAAGTTGAGCCATTTTCATCCATTTTGCAACATTCATTAATGGTATTTCACAGCAGTTAATGAGTAACTGTTCTACCAGGTTTAATTCAATGCAGTTCTAGTTCCCAGGGATGTGGAAAAGCTGGAGACACAGAACACAGCCCCGCATTCTCTTCTTTAAGAGATTTTAAGTTGTTCACTGTCTTGAGCAAGGTACTGAAATGCAGACTGGGACATCATATCAGTAGGAGGACTGTCCTTGGCTAGAAACATGGCCCTTGGCTTATCTTCCAGGTTCCTTGAGGAGTTAAGGTGGTCTGGGGTCTAGCAGTCACACAAACTATTTCAGGCTCACCTGTGTATTAGCACATTCAGATTTCCGTTGTGCAGGCTTCACGTTTACAAAGGCTGTGTGTCTGCAGGTGGTGGCATCTTTAGTCCACTGCCCAGGGGATGGGAGAGAGCCAGAGGTTCTCTGTTCTGTTTGCAGCCCAGGGGGAAGGCTGCAGTCTCACACTCTGCTGTCTCAAAACAGCAGTGCAGAGTGCCCCCCTGCCAGCCCTGCACAGAGCAGAGCTCAGCTGCCATGGTTTAATTCACCCTGAGCTATTACAGACCTAGGCAGGTCCAGTTTCCTGCCTTAGGTGGGGAAGGGGGGAATCTACTCTCAGAGCAGGAGTAAGAAGCACCATGTATTCCTCAGTCTGTGCTGGGTGCCTTGCTCATGACACTGGATGCTTGACTAGAGTGCAGGAAAGTTGTGGTTTTAACTGCTTCTTGTAACACATGGGCAGGGCAGGAGATGGAGAAGTGCATCTTTCTACATCTCAGACGTGTTGTCATGAATTGCTTACTGGTCTCAGCATTGCATGGTTTTAGGGGTTTGTGATTTCTGCTTTGGGAGCACAAACCCAGCCTGTCAGTGGTGCTTGTGTTGTAGTTCACCTGACTGAGTTCCTTTGACTGCAAAGCCGATGTCTGTTCTCTGGCAGGATCTGTATTTGGAAGTGACTTGCCAGTTCTTGCTGGCTGACACTGAGCATTAGCAAGGGTCACAGAGAGGGAGTGGGTCCATCCTTCACCGTCACCTGCCTTTGGAACAGGTGTTTGCAACTCTGTCTCCTGATGCTTTTGAGTTTGTGTAAGCAGATTGAATATCTCATTCTTCTGCTGCTCTCAATTCTCACTCAGAATTTCTCTTATTTAACACTTAATCCAATTACACAGAGTACCAGAAACTGTTGCTTGCCTGCATAGATCATATTGTGTTTTCTATTAATAAATTTCTGCTCTGTATGGAAGTGACCAGTTTACTTCAAGATTTTGTTTTAAACCTGATTTTGATTTGCTTCCCATGCAGCCATCTCCTTCAACTCTACAATTTCCAAAATAATTTTGCACTGAGAAGGAGCTGGGAAGCACTCAGCTGCCAGCTGCCTTAAGGTTGGCAGTATTATAATGGGAAGAGTTACTAGATGGTGATGTTTTACAGTCTTAAATATTTTTTTCTTATCTTACAGTCATGGTTTATGGTATTGTTTTAGTAATGTGTAAAAATTTGAGGGCAGCTCTTGCCGAGAGCAAGACAATGGAGTCTCTGCTTTAGTCTCTCCGTAGTTAGTGGCTGGGATAGGCTGCCCCCGGAGCATGACGTGGTTGGTTTTCACCTTTGCCCGGACTGGCAGAGATGATGTAAAGTAAATAGCTGTAGCCACAGAGTCAGTGAAAACGGGAGAGCCTGCCCTGAGTAATCTGCATCTCTTCCACCTTACAGCAAAGCAGCAGAGGCAGTTCTCTTTGCCTTAGGTGAACCAGGAACTGTATATCCTTAAGCTGAAAGATTTTTGGGGATGTTTCTAGCCCTATGCTACTTCAGACATTCAGCAAGCTTGAGCAGAGTACAAGCAACAGATGCCTTGCTGCTCTGTGTTCTCCCATGTTTTCATGTTAGAAAAAATTTTTGAAGGGATTTCACAATGTGTTCTTTATTGCCAATCTCCAAATCAAATAAAATCCCAATTTTTTAAGGAACTAATTTTGAACTTTGAGAGCTTCACATTGGGAGTAAAACTCATCTGGTAATGCCAAAAAAGAAGCTTAATAAATTAGTCATGAAAGCACTGGTAATATGAATGTTAGTCATTAATCGTTCCCACTGTGAAACAAATGGTTTCTTCAACCTTTAATAGCCTTTAAAACTTAAGTACTGGATCACACTGTGACCTGGGTTTGTGGGAGCATAGCTGGAATTTGGACTGCTACCTCTGCTTCCTGTGAGTTTCTGGAGCTCAAGGCACTGAGAACCTCTGGAGCTGCCATTGGATGCCTCGCTCCTTCACTCAGAATGTTTTTTCTCAATATGGGAATTTTTTTGTGGTGTAAAGGAAACTTCCCTGTCCAGTCCTCCCAGAGCTACTCTGGCAGTCACTCGCACCACTTGAACTGGGACCAAGCCCCTGGCAGCTCACATCCCACACTCAGTCACAGCAGGTTTCTTACTGCTTCTACCCCAGGTTTTCCATAGCAGAGTCACAGATGTCCAGATCCCTAAGATAATGTAATCATGGTGCAAAAGCTAAATAGCAAAGCAACAAAGAGCTCGAGCTGGTGCCTCCAAAGAGGGACTCCAAACAAAGGATCCCCTGGGGTTTTATCCCTTCACAAGTAGGGAAGATCTTAGGGTCCTCAGCTGCTGCAGTGTCTCTCTGGGCCTCAGGTCCTTGGCCCTTTTTCTGCAAAAGTTCTTCAGTTTATGGCCTCTTGCTGTGAGCTTAGGCTCCTGCCCCTCCAGAGCTCAACCAGCAGTTCCACTGCAGCTGCACCTGAAGCTACTGGCACTGAATGGATTCTTGAACAGTGGAACCTGTCAGTGGCACTGTCATTGTTTCCCTCTCTGGCCAAAGGCAGAGGGTGGCAGTCCAAAATGCTTCCTACGTTTGAACCTTTTTACCATGTGTCTACTACTTTCCGTAATCAGTCCCACAGTAGATTTAGGCTTTGTCAGTCATAGTTAGGTGTGGATTTTCCTCTTCAGTTTGAGAAATATTCAGGAATGTTAAGGGCAAATGGAATAATGTCGTGGCCTTATCTGACCTGCAAATGCCCAGCAAGGAATGCTTTCCAGCAGTTCTTGTCTGAGTTTGATCTCAGATATTTTAAAGTTTCTCTTGGGTTGTGTTTTATCACTTTCCAGTATTGGAGCCACTATGGTTCACACACACTTCTGAAGTGCAGGGCTCTTTGATCAAGAGCAGAGATTCTCAGGGACTGGCACTGAAGAGATTATAGCAAAACTCACAGGACAGTGAACCCAACCCTGCACTCCCGCCTACAGATTTCCGTAAGACCATCAGCTCACTGGACATGAGGCAGGGCAGAGGGACAGGAGAAGGACTCTTTCCATAAGCACTTCATCATGAAGTCAGCAAATCAAAGTTGCATCTGTTACATGGTAACAATACTGCATTTTAGCCACAAAATGTGGCTGTGGATCAGCAGGTTAAGGAGCCCCAGAGCGTGAGAAGCCATCATTGACATGATTCTGAGGGCAGAGAAATGTATTCTGTGCCTTCCAAGAGCTGCTCTGCAATGGGAACCATAAGGTATTCCAGATCAACATCCTTGGGGAAAAGGAAAAAACTAACCAGCAAACCATAGAAAACTTCACTAGTTTTGCAYTCAAAGTTCAGAACAAAGCCTGCACAGAAATAGAGAAGATTGTTGAGCATAAACTGAGCAGAGAGCAAATGCCCACTATCCATTGCAGCAGAGACAAGGAATGGTGCCAGAAAGCCAGCATGTCTAACAGAAGGGCAGGGAGGTTATTGTAAGCAAAGCATTTTTTAAAAAGCTAGAGAAAATGGAAGAGCTTATAAACTCTAACAGGTTAAATATATGAACAGAGGGGGTGTTGCGAGATGATTTGCAAAGGGGAAAAACCCAACTTTCCTATTTCAGATCTGTCAAAATGGAACCTGGAAGAGAGGCCTACAGCTAGTTATAGCAAAAAAACTAAACATAATTTTTTCTGCGTACAGGCTTGGCACAGAGCAACTCACAGAGGGCACTGTGCTGGAATGCTCTTTGTGGGGAGTCGGCGCAGATCCTGCCTTACCCCACAGTGCCTGCTGCAGAGGCTCTACAAAAATAATATTTATGCATTTGTATCAGGTTGCCAGAACTGGAAGTATCAACCCAGGAGTTTTAAATAAGTTTAAAGATTAAATGGTTGAGGTGTTAAGTGAGAGGTTATGCTCCTCTGTTGAACCTGCCATGGTGCCCAATGATTCGTCTGCCAGACATTTTGTAAGACAGATCAGAATTCAGAGGAATTCTGGAAATTCACTGACCAACTATACCAGACAGACTGATACAATTAGCAGAGTACAGTGGATTAGCAGTGACACTGATAAATATTGGGAAAGGGTAATGTAAGTTTTTAAATGGAAGAAGTCCTGCTCTGCAGAGCTGTTGGAATTCTTCATATGAATCAGTAGTGATATAAATAAAGATAATTCAGTCAATGCAGCCTACTTGAATTTTGAAGAGACAGGACCAAAAAGAGTCTTAAGACATATCTCTTAAGGGACTTAGGAGACCATGCAGTCAGAAGAGAAGTCCACTGATGAATGGAATACTTCCTAAAAAACCCAGCATTTGTCTTCACAGTCGAGATCACTTGAGGAGCACTCTGGAGGTCTGTACTGGGACCTGTGCTGCTAAAATATACTCTTTAGAGGTATGGAAAAAGTGATGGAAGGTGCAGTGACAAAACTTACCTGCCTTTGGGTAAACAAAATGTGCTGCACATTGAGTCAAACCTTCCTAGAGTGGAAAATGAAAGCATGGGCTCAGAGCAGATGTGATAACCCGGAGGCGTAAGACCTTAACATTGCAGGGAATGAGTGACAATGTCAGCGCAGGGCTTGTGGCTTTCAGCAAAGCAAATCAATCCTTGTTCATCAGGAACAGAGAACAAAGCAGCTCCATTGTGCTGCTTTGTGCATCCATGACATGTGCCCGCATGCGTTTGGCATCCTGCCGGGCCCCTTGGCTTAGCAAGAACAGAGCTCCCTGGGGCAGTTTTGGAGGACCAGCAGTATGGTCAGGGTCAGCTGCTGTACCAGGGCTGGCTGGATAGTCACAAGCACATCAGCCCAGAAGGGAGCATGTGAGGGTCATGAGCTGTTAGGGTATTGCTTCTGGGGAGTATGGAAATGGGGTCAGTTGCTCCCCAGCTTCCAAACCAAAGGCAAGGGGATCTCATGCAAAATCAGCATATATGAAATGGGGAATTACGTGATTCTTTACCCCACACATTAGTAAGGTTCAGCTGCTCTAGTCACAGGGAGAGAGCGGTACCAAAGGCACAAGTGTTGGGCAGTTGCGGCCCCATCCTCAGGAAGTTGAAAACCGCACCTCCAGTTAAGGAAGTCTTACTGGACCTACAGATTGCTGGAAGCTGGGAAAGTTACAAGATGGGAAACTGTTACAAGATGCAAGTGTTTGAGAACTTGTATCGCTTTATCCTTTTCCACGAGCACAGGCTCCTGAAGTCATCCCAGCAGGCTACAGCTGCAGCTGGTCTCCATGCCTTCTGTTCTTCCTTCATCATTGCTCTTCTCATTCCCGACCTTCAGGCACTGGTGGTGTTTGAAGCTATGAATCCCAGGTGCTCTGGGTGGATCAATGGCAGCTGCCTGCCCAGCCTCAGCAGCAGGTGTGGCAGTGGCAGTGCCCGCGGCTGCTGAGAGCCGGCTCTGGGAGCCACACTGCCTCTGCTACCCACCTCCTATTTGCAGCAGGTGGGCTGCAGCTGCTGTTTATTTTTACCTGCCATACAAATAAAGGCAAAAGATAAAAATATCTTTTTTCACAAGAAAAACTTCTGATAAAGTTTTCAGTCCCTAAGTGAAAATTGAATTCTGTTCAGCTCTTCAAGACACAACCTGTGGATCATGAGCTTCTCTTGCTTTCATCTCCCTTATTTTAAAGACTGCAGGTTTGCAAAAGTCTGGCTGTCTCCTGGCCACATGTTTTCCACCTGCCTTCTCGTATCACTGCTTCCCTGCACTAGACCAGATAAGCATTCAGACGTTAGCTGGAATTAGACAACTGCAAAGCAACAAACCTTGAATCTCTTTTCAAACTACACTGATATAGTGTGAGCAGAGAGAAACCAAGTGTGCCAGAGTCTGGAAATGTCTGTTACTTTCCAATACAACACATCTACACAAGCAGATGGCAAATACCAGGAATGAACATGCCAGAATTGTGTTTTGGAACTGGGCAGCAGTTAGGCAGCTGTGAAGGGTGTCTAAAAGAGGGATATGAAGAAAGTATGTTTGTCAGGGGCAGAGGGTGCAGCCTGCAAAGTTCCTGTTCTCTCACTGAGTGCTCTGGTACCCACTGTAAGTGAGTTATTCTGCTCCACATTTGAACGAGTAATAAGCCGGTAATAATGTAACTAAATAATAACTTTTGGGGGGCAGTTCAAGGTAGCAGTTGTATAAGTGTAGAGAGTGTGTTGTCATCTAAACCATAATACCTAAGCTTCAGTTTAAGCTTCCATCTCATGCTGTCCTGTGGCTTTGATACATAGGAGAGCTGTTGTGGAGACAAACAGGTGATGGGGAGTCACGCGTATGCTAATTGTGTGTCATCTGAAAATGGTTTTGTCCTTTGCAGTCAGAGGTTGACATAAAAGCCCTAAAACTCCAGGGAAAGTTTCAGAGAAAATAAAGTTTGCTGTAAAAACTGACATTGAATCACTGGTGGGGAAACTGGGGGTAAATACTCAGCAAATGTAATTACAGAAAAGACTGTATTGCAGACGTATTTCAATATCATCAGCTCTTTTGTTGCTTTCTTTGCTTTTCTCATTATTTTCTCAGTCTAGTGTTTGTGCTTCTGTTTGATAGTTGAGCTTTTGTTGCTGCCTATAGAACCTCCCTCATCCCCTTCAGGTCTCCTCCCTTCATGAGCTGTGAGTCAGTTTAATTGATCTTGTGATCAGGGCAAGGCTATTCCTTCTGCCACCCCATGCACTCCCCCTGGGCTCTGAACCAGAGCCAGTATTTGCCAGACCACTCTGTGAGCTTCTTAATTCACTGACCTGGCAGTAGTCTAACAAAGCAAGATTAGTTAAAAAAAAAAGGTAACTGGATAGCTGCTTATGGAAGAGCCTAGCAAGTGCCAGAGCTGGCAGAGAGACCTGCTCTTAGTGGAAGTCCTTGGTCCAGCCCTCAGGGGTGTAGGGAAGTGCAGGTCAGGGTCGCAGGCTCCGGCCTCTTGGGCACTTGCTGCGCTCTCCATTGAGTTCGCTGTGTTTCGCCCTTCCAGCCACCTGCACTGCCAGTTGCCTTCTCCAAAAGTGGCTGCTTTATTTAAAGGACTCATTAACTCCTGTAGGCTTGGAGAGCACTAAACTGGAGTCCAGTGCTGTGGCTGCACAGCACATCCTTCAGAAGTACAGGACAGAGCTTTGTCCAGCTTAGCAGAGCACTCCTGAGAGCTGAGACGTGGGCAAGGGGCAGAGCCTGGAGGTTTGCTGGAGGCTGAGGAAGCAGGGACTGCACCCTGGGCTGCTTTGTGCAGCCTTGCTGTGAGGACAGGAATTCCTGCCACATGGACACATGCTCACTTTGCCCACACAGAGTCCTTTCCTACCCCCAATCTCCTCCTAAGGAAAAGGGAGCCGGGTGAGCCTCAGATAAGGTAATGTCATCTGCAGATGGGTCTCTGCTGCTTTGTAGAGTAGTACTCCAGCTTCTGTACATGCATAACRCGACAGTGGCATGCAGGCAAAACCCAGCCCCGTTCTGAGGACAAGGATGGACAGGGGTGTCTTGTTATCCTTCAAACACAAGCCTCGAGAAGGTTTCAGGCTACCTCATGTGATTTGGCTGGGCCAATGTCCTCCTGTTGCCACACTCCTGGAGCAAGGGAAGAGAGAGGCTTTGGAGTCCTTGAAAAGAAGCCCAGCTGGGTGAAGGGCGGTCTTGCACTGCAAGAACTAAATCAGTCTGCCCCACAACCAGCTCTCAAGAGTCCCCAGAAAGTGGGTAAGGTGGATTTCTGATGTGCTGCAAGGCAGGTACTCTCACCAGTCTGTATTGGATTTAATGACTTACAGGTTGTTCAAAATTACTGTTTAAAAAAAAATACTTCATATACTTTATGTAAACTAGTAAAACATATTTCTGAGGTTGTAATGTCCCGTCTTCAAGCTGAATCATGTGGCTTTTTCCTAAGCAGGCATTTTCTTAATATCAAGAAAATAATTGGTGCTTTTTATAGTTACTGTAAGAGCATGTCTCTCCATTGATTTCTGTAGATAAGAGAAGGRATCTACAAGTGATATTGTGTATCCAGCTGTCCTGAAATCTCCACAGCTTTTCCAAAGTCCATAGATATCCCAGAGATCTTGATCATGAGAAGATGCAGCCTCAGACCATTTGCACATCTGTACAAAAGCAAGCTGCTTTGGGCAGTAGTTGAACACAGAGATTGGATACAGAGATTTGACAGGATTGTGAATTGGCCAGGTTGGGTGGATCTTGGATCTGCTGTCCACCTGATACAGTGGGCAGTATCCCTGCCTGTGGCCAGCAGGGGGAATGAGATGGTCTTTAAGGTCCCTTCCAACCCAAACCATTCTGTGATTTCAAGAGCTGTACTGTGGGTAGGAGAGCAGTGTTAACGTGGGAATGAGGCCCTTGCTGTTGGCCCTCAGTTAGGGTTCCCTGTGAAGGCAGCACATGTAACACTGGGGCTCCTTCTTCTCTCTCTGCAGGAACATGACATTGAGACAGCTTTCGGAGTGGTTCATGTCACCATGCGGGGCACACCCAAGGGGAACAGACCTGTCATCCTCACATACCATGACATTGGCCTCAACCGTAAGCCCTTGCATTGCCAGGACCCTGAAAAAGTGATTATTCGTGGTATTTGCTTTTGAGCATGGGGAGTAGCAGGCCTGGTATGGAGCTGAGATGAGGTCATTCCAAAGTGAAAAGATAAAGGTCTGCAGGAGAGAGAGCACATGGCGTGCCCTTGTCCATTCTAACAGCCCTTGAAAGGTAGGGCCAAGGTGGAAAGATGGATATAGGTCTATCCAACACGTGGTAGTGCTCTAGCTGACTTGCTGCACTGTGTGATAGGGCATCCATTCTGTGGGTGCTGGGCAGGTGAACAAGTCCCTTCTACGTGGCTGCAGCAGTAGTGTAATGTTCTGGTGGGCACAGTTACTCTTTTGGCGTCTTCCCACCCAAAACGTACTGTTACCTTCACACAGGTACTTCTCTGTGAGTGCATTAAGTACCCAGGTGCTGTGAGGCCCTGCTTTCCGGGGCATTGCAGGCTGACTGTTGTCTGCCTGCCCTCCAGTCATGATAACTCCATTGCTGAGACTCACTGCTGCGTCACAGTTTTGTGCAGAGGCACAGCACGTACACCATCCAGCACCCACTGCCCTATGGTCTCAGTGGGGGCTTGAGCTCCTGCAGGTGTGTGCTGTGATGTTTGGAGGGTGGCTTGCAATAAAACTTAAAGAAGTGTCTAATTTCTTCTTGTTGTTGTTTCAGACAAATCCTGTTTTAATGCATTCTTTAACTTTGAAGACATGCAAGAGATCACCCATCATTTTGCTGTGTGCCATGTGGATGCACCAGGCCAACAGGAAGGAGCCCCCCCATTCCCATCTGGGTAAGAGCTCTGCAGTCACCCATGTTGTTCAGTCTGGACTGAGGTAGCACCCAGTTTAAGCCAGCTGGGACTGCCAGGCTGAGTGTAGTGGTAAGCAGATGCCAGCAGCAGAGGAAATGGCAAGATGAGGAAGCTTCCCAAGGGTCATTCAGAGAACTCTCCAATTACTAAGACATGGGTAAAGCACTCACTAGGGCTAAGTCTGGTACCATCTTCCTGACTTGAACATGAACCCAGCACACTGCAGCCTAGCTGGCATTTCATCTGTCCATCTTGCCACAGAAGTATGACTGCCCAAAGGACCACAGCTCTGTGTTAGTCTTGCTCTGAGGGATGGGATCCACACAGTCAGCTGAAACATACAGTATTGTTGCACATTAGTAACCTGTGCACGTCTGCCACATGTTCTTTGTCCCTCCTACCTTGAGTGGAACTGGGAGGTAACCTCTGTCAGGCTGTATTTGGATTTGCTCCCTTGCTTTTCAGGTACCAGTATCCCAGTATGGATGAACTGGCTGAAATGTTACCTGCTGTTCTGACACACCTAAAGTAAGTCTCTGAAAGGAAATGGGGTGAGGCAGCTGGATACCTCTATTCCAGCACCACTTCTGTCTCTGCTTGTGACTGATATGCTCACTGAGGTGTCCCAAGAGGCACAAGTATCTACTAAGCAGTGGGACCCTGTCCAGTTTTATGCTGGGGACACCATCTGCTACATGAAGCAAATTATTGCTGCTGCATCATCGCTGCATTGTTTTGAAAACAAACCAAAAGTGCACAGCTGGATACAGAGGGGAAAGGCTTTGCCTCTAGGGATGCTTCAGCTGAGCTAAGTCAGTTGTGCTGACTGTGAAATGCCTGTATTTCAGCCTGAAAAGCTTCATTGGGATTGGCCTAGGCGCTGGTGCTTATGTCCTCACCAGGTGTGCAGTAAGTATCTCTTCGCTGCTTGTGACTCGTGGGCTGTGGTCATCGTTGTGAGGCACTGGCAAAGTAACATCCAGTAATTACAGCAGGGCTGCAGGGAGCCGTGGGAGAGCAGCCTCCATCCAGATCATTGTGTTGGAGCGGTCAGGGTTAGTCTGAAGCTGTGCCAGGCGTGGAAACATTGTAATGTGATGCCTTTGAGTCAGCAGAGCCCATCCTGAGTGCTAGTAATAGTCAGTCTTGAATCTTCACAGAGACCGGCTGCACTGTGTGCTGTGTCCACTGTTTGTGGCACCAAAGAATGGATGTGGTGATGTACTCCAAATTGGTGTTGATGTGGAATGTGCTTTGTCACTGGAAGGAAGCAGATTTTGCTCCACCCTTACACAAGAGAGCTGCTTCTATTTCGGTACCCGCTTTTACATTTCTCTCTAGTGTAGTGTTCATGTGAAATCGGTGGGTATTGTTTAGTACGATACAGGAATTTTTCCGGAATTCACCTGAGTCTTTCAGAGTTACTGCTAAAAAAACCCAGGAAATCTGACATTTTCAGTAAAATTTACTTCAGGTTGTTGTGTGCAGAGAGTTGCCAGTTGTTTAGGCCACTATGATTTCTTTAAGACATTGTGCTGGGCAGCTGCCCCTCCTTACACAAAGTTCTCTGTTTCCCATTCCCTACAGTCAGGATTGAGCCGGGGCAGTGTAAGGCATTGGTATTTCACTGTTCCTTGCCTTCTGTATCTTGGATAGTTTTCAGCCTTGCTAAAGAGGAGTTTGTGCAAATCAGTCTTAGTCCTCAACAAAGTGCCACAAGTGTGCCCTTGACACACTCCCTGGGCTGCGGGCAGTTTCCTGCTGAGGACAGAGATGTTTCCTTCTCCTTCACATCAGCGCAGCAGAACAGGAGAGCTGCCTTGGAGTGAGCCCAGAACTCAGCAGAGGCTGGTTGCCTATGATTTCTGAGTTTGTATTTGCAAGCAGTTCGCATAAGTGCTTTTTACCTGTGCAGCCCAGGTAGAGCCTGTACACTGGAGGGTTTTGGGTTGCTGGATGGAGCAGGGGAAGGGGTGTCTGCAGGGCGGGGGGGCAGCAGGGGTGCTGGGGAGGGGGTGCCCCTGTAGCTCAAGCTTTCCATACTGCAGGGGCTTGGGGGGGCTCAGCACTAACTCCCCTGCTGTTTGCCCCATTTCCACTGGGAAAACTGCCTCTTCCTTGAGGAGAATGAGGTGCTCTGCAGGCACAGTAGCTCATCGAGGTTCTTCAGAGAGGTGCTGGATTGGAGCAAAGAAGGTTGCTGATCCCTGTAACACACAAGGCCTGAGCAGGACCTGCAGCTGTGCTAGGCACACAGGTCACCAGAAGGCACTGCTGAGTCTATGGGTGCTGTGGAGCACCTCAGTGCCGGAAATGAGTCAGGTCTGGTCTTGCTGGGAGCCACTGGCTACCCGGCACAGAGGAGCTCCCTAGTTTGTCTTGCACCTTTTGCTGCTGCACCAGCTGTTGACCACTGTGTGGACTGAATCATCCTTCTGAGTGTGCCTCTGCTCTCTCCCCACAGCTCAGCCACCCTGACCTGGTGGAGGGACTTGTCCTTATTAATGTTGATCCATGTGCAAAGGGGTGGATTGACTGGGCAGCATCCAAGGTGAGATTCTGCTTTCCCACACATGTGCTCTCCACAGCACCTAATGAACAGTGTGTAGAGTAAAAAAAAAAGGACAGAATATAGGATATTTTCAATTTCTGGCTAAAACTGTACAGTTTCACTTCTTGTCCCTGCTGCATTCTAAGTCTGGATATGGTACGGTCTCTGCCAGAGGAGCATGGTTGGGTGTGATCATGTGAATGAGAAATGCAGATAAACTGCTTGGATCACTCAACTTTCCTCTGATTCCTCTGCTTGCAGGCTTAATTTGATTGATATTGAATGAATCTCTTAATTATTCTCTTATTCTGGTCCCTTGAAGTTATTTAAGGTTTCCATTATTTTGGAGAGCTGGGTTGTGTATACAGTTTCTTTGAAGCTTTGCATGTCCATTCCAAGCTTCAGGCATTTACTTCTTATATAATATGAATAGTTTCTTCATTGTTTCCTTTACTCTGAGTAGCTGTTTTGCAATGTGTGATGAAAACTGCATTTTCCTGTTACTCTCCTCCTCATTCATGGTCACTCTTCAGTTTTCAGGCTGGACAATGAATATAGTGGATATTGTCTTGGCACATCATTTTGGCCATGTAAGTACTCAGCAGATGCTAATGTTGCCTGTGCAACTGTGCATGGAGCTATAACTTCTGTATATGTCTGCTCCCAAATAGTTCTGGTCCATCAGACAAGAGTTGCCACAGGTAGTACCATTTTCTCTGTGTGTCAAGCTCACATTGGGGTTGGCATGCTGGGGGGCATGCACATCCTCACTCTTGCCCTCACTGTCTCCGGGCCATGCACTGGTGATACAACTCCTTTGTGGTGCCTGGGACACTGTCCGCAGAAGCAAGTGGCAGCCAGTTCTCTGTAGCCAGCATGGAAGCCTTTGGACTGTGGGTAGAGCACAGGCCAGCTGGGAGCTGGCAGTGGGATCTTGTATCTGTCCAGATGTTGAACTGCTGCATTCTGCTCTTCATCTTACCCTTCAGTTTCAGCAGAGGCAAACCAGCCCCTCCTGAAAACTTTGAATACAGCAATGCCTTCTGTTTGGGATTAGCTGTCTCTCAACCAGCAAGCTTACTGGGCAATGACAGGGATAGTGCCTTGTGCACACTGTATATGCCACACAGCAGATCAGTCTCTGACCTGTAGTCTTCTTGCAACAACACATCAGCACTGAAAGGAATCCTTCCTTCTCCAGCACCACTTCCTCCTGTGCACATCCTGCTCTCTTCCCACTGTCAAGCCCCTTCATTGTATGTAGTGCTTCTTCACATTCCCTGTTCTCTCTGGCTCTCTCAGAATGTAGTTTCTTCTTAGAACTGGCTGCTGGAATTGAACTTTCCCCTGTTCACAGTCTTACAGCTTAAGTATTTTTTTACTTTATTACGTTTATTAGTATTATTACGTACTTTGCTTCTTAAACATTAAGCGTAAGTGGAAGACCTGCCAAACACAGAGTGATTTGTGTTTGTGTAAGCATTACTGAGGCTCCGGAGTTAACTAATCCCATCTCAGGGTACTTGTGCTCTGGCAGCAGCTTGTGCACTGTCAGTTGTAAAGTGTGGTCACATTACCAAAGCATGGCATGTACCAGCACATCACACAAACACCTGTCTCTGGGATCCTTATGCAGTGTGGAGTTGCTGCCCTCTGTGTCTCTGTTCACAGAGAATGACGTGTATGGATGCGCATTAATGCTTTGGCATTTTATGACTGTTGGTTCTTTACTTGTGAAAAGTGTTTCCTGTTCTTCAATTCTTCTACTTTTGTACAGGAGGAACTGCAGGCAAATCTAGATTTGATCCAAACATACAGGCTTCATATTGCGCAGGACATTAACCAAGATAACCTTCAGCTGTTCCTCACCTCATACAACAGGTATCGGATACCTTTTTGCCTGACAGACAGCTCCCGTAGCTTCCCCATAGCTCAGGAAAATTTGCTGTCATATGTATTATCCTACTGGGTATTGTATCAGGGGAACCTTTGTCCTAAGCCTAGTTTTCAGCTGTTACCCTGAGCCAAACCTAGCCCTTGTGTCTGCCCACAGGCGCTGTCACACCTCAGTAGCTCATCTCTGGGCACACAGCAATGCCATGAGAGGATGAATCCTGTTGTCTGGGGATGGCTGCTGGGGCTCCTGAACAGGGCATGATGCACAGAGTTGCCTGGGTGCTGGAGCCAGCACTCATGGTTGGATTTTGTGTGTCCTCATGATAATCAGTTTCCTCAGCAGATTAATGAGGAATTGTTCTGTTTTGTCTTTCAGTCGTAAAGATCTAGAAATTGAGAGACCAGTTGTTGGTGTCAATGAAATGACTGCAAAAACACTCAAGTAAGTTGTCTGAATCAGCCTATCTCAATTGCTGACTCTGCAGTCTCTTCAGCAGAAGAGATGATGTTGCTTCTCAGCGAGAACTGCACCAAGCTCAAGCACTGGGAAGATTGTCCAAGACAGTCCTAGGCTGTCGTACAGGACTGTCAGCTGCAATGGGGCAGAGGTGTCTGGAAGTCCTCTCATTAAGAACATACTGAATTTCTCCAGAAGGCAGGGTCAGAGGCACATGTGTGCAACAGCAGTGCCAGTTGGTGTGCATGGAGAGGACAGTCTGGGTGCATCTGCAAGCCCTGGACAATTTTTTGGTACAGCAGAATGCCAAGGTGATGGCAAGCAGGGATTTTGCTGAGCCTTTTTTCTTTTGCTGAGCCTTTCATGAGGGTGTTGATTCACAAAGCTCAACCTTCTCAGAAACCCCTTTGATGCACTTGGAGTAAYATCTCTGTTTTGGCTTTTGACCAGGTGCCCTGCCTTACTTGTTGTTGGTGACAACTCACCTGCTGTGGAAGCAGTGGTATGTATCCATGAACTCTTTCCTCTTGTGACATTAGCCCCACAAGTCACTTAGCAACCCTGAAGTGCTTTCACCTTGCTCAGAATTACAGACAGTGGCTCTTTGTCCCAAGCTCTTTTTCAGCCCTCCAGCTACTCATGGGAGAGCCAAGGCTCAGGGGCCCTGAATGGCTCTCAGGGCAACTCCAAGGTGAGGATGGCAGAACCTGAATGAGCACCCTGCTCAACAGGTGATGCAAAGGACCCTGTTTGGGATCATGTATCCTTCCCTGAGCTCTGCCAGGCTGCTGCCTGCAGTTTGGTTCGAGTCTTGAATTGCTGTTGTTTTGCTGTTACTCTGGGGCTACCTGGGGATTAAAAAAAACTGAGTGTGACTCCAGTTCTTGTGGTAGAGCTCTCTTAGCGTAGTGCATCACCAGGAAGGCAGCACTTAGGAGCTCTGTCCTCTGCAGACACCCATCACCCACTTCCCTCCCAGCACAGCTGTAAGCGGGGCATGGCACAGGGTAGTGTGGTTGTGATGGATGTTGCTCCTCCCTGTCATCCAAGGATTGTGGGGAGACCAGGAGGTTGTGAACAAAAGCAGCTGTCTAAAACTGTGGAAGAGTATAGGAGTCTCCTGAAGCAGTAACTTGAACCTAGGAACCATGCATGGAGAGCATTTTCTGGCCATGGCCTGTTGCCTTGGTCTGTTTGATCTGGAAGTCTGAAATTAAGTCTGCAAGTTTTGACTTTTCTAGGATACTATTCTTGAAGATTCCCATTGCTTTCTGGCCACAGTACAGTACAGGATAGGGWCTTCTGCATATTAGTGTGCCTGTCTGGCTGCCCAGGTTCCCTGCCCAGAATAACCTCCCCTGCTGTGGTTGCTTTTCCTATAGAGTCTCTGCTTGTTCTTTTTTTGCAGCAGTCTTACAGAGAAGACGTGGTCGTGACCTCCTTGTCTGGCCAGGGGACTGAGTGACCTCCCTTATGCTGCATTGCACAGAACTCTCCTTCCCTCCCAGTCTTGCTCTCAGAGCACAGAAGGTGCTCCAGGGTTTTATAGTGSATCCCCAAACTAGGGGATGATTTCAGTTGAAGTCATGACCTGTCATCACAAGGTCCCTTAGATGGAACACCTGTCTTTCTTCCCTGGATCTTTTATTCATTGTTCACTTATTACATGATCTCTGCTTACTTGCTTGGTCCTTCCTGGCTCCAGAGAAGCGACCGTTGCTGAAGACAGCCACTGCTTCTGGTGCAGCTACTCCACATTTTACATCTGAGTCTTCATGGTTTCTGTGTGACACCATGTCCCTCTCTCCTTTTTTCTAGGTTGAATGCAATTCCCGTCTTGACCCAACCAAAACTACCCTTCTGAAGGCAAGTGCCACTCCAGAATCATTCTGGCCAGCACAAAGACACTATTTTTGCTCAGCTCCACTTAGGTTTTTGCTTTCCATACATTTGGCTTTGAGAAGTTTTTGGACAATCATTCAGAACTGTGCTCTCTCCTCCATGGAGCCAGGGCTTGAGAGGGAGGAGTTTGTCAGGGAGTCCCCCAATCCCTGCTTTATGGCCACCTTCAACTGACCAGGAGGACCCATGAGAGTTAGCAGAGATGCCCTGCCTCCACCCTGCTCTCTGCAGCAACAACATCCTTTTTCTCAGCTTTGTACTGGTCCTTTCCACCCTCACCTGTGGCCCCGCAATGTGCCCGACAGCGGCTGTATGGAAAGGGACAGGTTTGGGCAGAGGTGACTGGGAAGGTGCTGGGCCTCTGGAGTGTGGCCTGAGATCACTTGGTGACATGGCCTCCAAGGTGCAGGGTTCCCTCAGCAGCAGGTCCCTGAAGGTGTATCACCTTGGCCTTGCTCTGCTTGTAGAGGTGAGGTGGTGGAAACTTCAGTGTGGTGCTCTCAGCCTGGTGGGTGGGTGATGCTGGCTTGGTTTGGGGTTGTCCTCCTGGGCAGGACAGCTCAACCTGCCTTTTGTTTCCTGCTGCAGATGGCCGACTGCGGGGGCTTGCCTCAGGTGGTTCAGGTGAGACATACCTTGGCTCTCCCATGGCATTTGAGCGCAGAAGAGTCCTTTGTTCTGCTTGCACTAAAGCCACTCTCTCTGTTTCCACAGCCTGGCAAGCTGACTGAAGCCTTCAAGTACTTTGTGCAGGGAATGGGCTACAGTAAGTGGCAAACACAATTTTGTGATTTGGAGCAGGGTTGTTGTGAAGGGAACTCAAGCTTTCTGGTYCGTCTGAACCCACTGGCATCTGTGTTCCTACCCCTGAGCTAGTGTGGTTGCCAGGAGATCCATCCATGCTGGAAAATCAGCTAGTGTGCTGACATGCCTTAGCAAGCCAGTGTTGTTCCCTGTGTTGGTGACTCCTTTCTGGTTGCTGGTGTTAGTAAAACCTTTTAAGTCTGTCTTTGTGCCAATCCAGAAAAATGTGTTCCCAAGAACAGCAAATCTGTGCATACCTTCTCCAAAGGGGAAGGAGGTAGCAGTGCAGCCCCATGACTAGTCCGCGTATGAGAGCTCCCCCGTTTCTCCTCAGGTGTTCCTGTTTCTCTCAGACTCACCAGAGTTAAGCAACACTCCACAACAAATCCCTCTAATGGCAGAACAGGTTCCTGGGTAACTTCTGAGGCACCCAGGGAGCCCAGAGAGAGCTGTGCTTTGCACCAGTGCATGTCCTGCCCTATAGCTTCCTCACCATGCTTGGAGGCAGAAGATATTGTCACCTGAGTGTGTCAGACTAACAGCTGCTCAGCTCCCTGCCCTTGGTGTTCCTGAGGAGTCAGAGGAGAAGGGCTTCTTTACTTCTTTATCTCCAAGAAGGGCTTTACTACTCAGGAACATCAAGAGAAGGGCTTCTCAGTGCACTACAGCAGCTCTTTCTTGCCTACTGGGGTCACGAGTTCCCTTTTGTGGATGATGAGCCTTCAAAAGCTGGATTTAGGGAAGGGGTTGGTTTGTGTGACTGGCTGACCACTGAGCATGGCCACCATAAGAGCTGGGACACTTGCAGTGGTCTCCTCACAGCTTTGCCAGATCATGGTCAGGGCTTAGCCGAACCTGTCCTTTTCCTGAGGGCTCTGCAGGTAACACACACATGTAGGACAGTCATGTTCTCCAGTGCTGGCCAAAGGAACCTGATCCTGCAGAGGAAGATGCTGTGTGAGGAGGGTCCCACAGCCTCACTGAGAGTGTTTCAGTGTTCATGTCTCTTGTGTTCCTGGAGTTAGTAAAGACAGCAACTGCTGTTTTCAGAGCAAGGGGGAGCAGCACTTCAGCAGCACTTTGGTGGGGATCAGCTCTCTTGTCAATAGGACATGCAGCAGTGGAGAAGGACAGGCCAATTTTCTCCTTGCAGAATTAGTAGCTGGTCCCAGAATAGTTTTCCCAGCTTTCATGGGCAAGACTGTGGGACACTGTGGACTGTGGTCAGTTCTCTTGGGGAGAACAAGGTAGAAGCAAAGCACAGCTGGGCACTGCTAGAAATACAGAAACCAGTTCTCCAGCAGCTGTTCCTGTGCCTTCTGTACATGAGCTGAAGCAGCTGGACGTACTTCTGCTGACACTGCAGGTGGAAGGTACCAGCCTTGAAGGAGACTTGCAGCAGGAATCTGTCATCCCAAAGACATGAATTTCTGTCCCATATCTGGAGTTACACAGTATACCCTGGGGAAACCATATTTCTGTTGAGCAGGTGTGGGGTGTGCAGTGGGGAGTTGCTGTCACCAGGTACAGTGTGATTTTCAGCTAAAGGCTTGAAGAGATTTGGCCCTGATGGATTTTTAGGTGAGCTTGGCATCTCCCTGAGATGCTTATTAGCAGCTGTTCTTACAAATCCTGGGAGCTTTCTGCAGTGTACAAGATCGGAATGGAAGGAAAGGTAGCTGGGGGTCCCAGGAGTAATGCAGCCACTAGTCACACACCGCAACTAATGGGTTCTTTCCTGTATTCATCCCTTTCCTTGTCTCATGTTGTTTCCAGTCCCTTATGTGCAGCTCAGCCACCTAAGCACTGAGTCAGGTACCTCCAACTGTGCATCCATCTCGGCCCTGGTCTGTGTGCTGAGTGGAATTGTTCTCTGGGTGCTTTGCTTTGTCTCAGCATGTCCTGCTGTGGGTGGGCTGATCATTGTACCGTGCGTGCTATGGGTTTCCACCTTTCATTTGTATTTTGTTGATTGTTGCATGACTTCAGCTCTGTGGTTTTCTAGAGTGATGAGACTAACTTTCAAAAGGTCATATCTGCCACAGCTGCCTTGGTTTGCACAGACACTGGCCGTGGCTGCACTTGCAGAGGATCAGTTACACTGCTGGCATTTTCTCACCTTGGACCTTTTGAAACTGGGCCTTAAACATTTTGCTTTAGACATGCAGAGACTTAATTTTGGCAGTGAAGAGTGAGTTTTCTTCCGAAGGGTATAGCTCTTTCTGTGCTTACCCAGTGACACATACCTGAGTGACTGTGTCTTGGCTCCAGGAGCTGCCTCCTTGTCTGAGTCCCACGTTTGTTCTCTCTTGCAGTGCCAGCAGCCAGCATGACCCGGTTGATGCGTTCCCGTAGCCACTCCTCCTCCAGCGTGGGCTCTGGGGAGAGCAGCCGCAGCCGGTCTCATGCCAGCACCCATGGGGAAGGGAGTGCTGGAACCCCAGAAGGAATTGACCTCCAGGCTGCACCTCAAACCATGGAAGTATCCTGTTAGGCAGGACCCCCTCTTCTGGATTCAGACAGCTCCACTCACCCCACTGAACCCACTCAGAATTTAGCATTTCATCCAAGATGGCATTAACTGTTCTCTCTAACCTGTGCATGCCCATCCAAGCAGCCACCTCCTTGGTAGTCTGTATGTGACATTACTTTGATCTTTTCTGTATCCCCTTGGCATCAGTCTCTTTAAAACTCCTTGACATTCCGCAGTCTTAGTAAGTCCCATTACTGTACATGCTGATGCCATCTCCTGTCTGCGCTGTGTATCAATCCASATGACAGCCGTTGTCTCTCCTCTTCATTTAAATATAATTTCTGTGGCTTTGTGAGGTTTAGAATTGCTTTCTAGTTGTGCTTCTGCTAAAAGGCCCTTGTGATGCAGTTGGTATGTCATTGGTGGGACGTGGGAAAGACCATGAGGATGTGGCACTCCAGGCACTGGAGCAGGCAATGCAGTGTGGAGCTGTACCTGSGACACAGAACCCATTGGAAGATCTGTCTGTCCCCAGGGCTGTTTCACATGCCATGCAGCCTGGGACTAACAAATGGTCAGGAATATTCCTGACCATTTGTTTTGGTCTTACCTGTGTGTGTGTGTTAAGAAGGAGCAGAGTGATTTCTTACCTGAGCCTCCTGAAAAACAAAGTAATTAACTAGTAAACTATACTAACAAGGTGCACTATTAACCCAGTACAAGGGATTAAACTCCAGCAGCCCTGGCTCTAGACCACTTCTGCAACCCTCTGCAGACTCGGCAGAAGGGCAGAGTGCAGTGACACATGGTTGCTGTTCTCCCCTGGCACGGGTGAATATTTAATATTGAGCAGGTTGTGAAATGGGAAGCAGTGCCTCTTGCCAGGTGGAGATCCCAGAATCTCCTGCACTGCCATCTCTGTGTCCCACTGCCCGTGGCAGGATCTGCACAGGGTGCAGTTATATGGGGGCAGGAAACACCAAGTGAGTATGGCAGCCAGAAATCACACATTCCTGTGAGTCGTGTCAGAAGGGTGAGCAGTGAACACCACTGTGCAGATAGCAGTTACCGTCTTTGTGGAATTCACAACTGTGCTACCTTTTTACACCTGGCTGGGTCACCAAGGATGCCTGCTGCCAAGGTCTGGTGTTAATGGGGGAAAAGGGATGAGTGGTCAGGCTGCTGCAAGTCTCAATTGATAAGCAAAACCTCCTTTCCTCACTGCTGAGCAGCCCTGACCCAATGGGAGCCAACTCCTCCCAGGGTCATGCTCATGTTCTGCTCCATTTCAGGTAGGGAATGGGACTGGGAGCCTCTGCCTGAGAGGGACTTTGTACCGGTTATTGAATAAAGCTGTAACTGAGTTTCATTGTTATGCTATGTGCTCTTGGTGTTTTTCTTGGCATGAGCTGCACCCCTGGGGGTTTGGCAGCTTGAGTGTCTCCTGCTGTGTAGAGCAAACTCATCCCCAGGGCAGGGAGAGGACTGGGCACCTCTGCACCAGAATAATGTGGTTGGCAGCCCTGTGGCCCCTGGCAGAAGGTTATCCAAGGGCATTGGAGAGCTGGCCTGTGCCAAAATGCAACTAGAAACATCCAGAATGGAAACAACAACAGGTTTGCAGCAGCACAGGCTACAGGGCTGCTTCCTCTGTTGCTGTTCCCCAGTCTGTGCTGAGCCCCTGCCGTGGGGCCTCAAAAGAGCAAACCACGATCAGATTCCTGCAGCTTTGGGTTACTCGGAGGAGTGACAAGACTGAGCCCACAAAAAGACACAGCCCCATCACACCCTGTGAGGATATTCTGCCAGGTGCCATTGTGCAGGTGGCTGGTGGCACCAATGCCACCCAATGTCTCAGCCATTCCCTATCCCTACAGTGTTCTGAAGGTGCTTGTGGCATGGGGCTGGCACAGGGGTGCTTGCAGCCACAAGGCCCATGGGGAGAAAGGTGATGGCTGCTGGTAGGGTGGTTGAATCCCTGTAGTGTCTGAGAGTTAAGAGTGCATCAGGCAGCAGGGGCTGAGCAGGACAGGGTCCTGGGACAGCCCAGCCAAGTGCCCTTTGCCCTGTGCCTGCCGGGCTGCTATTCCCTGTCGGCGCGGTGTGGCAAGTGCTCTGCCTGGGCCTCAGGGACTCGCTATCACATCCACCGGCTGGATAATGAATGGGTGGCTTTACATCTCATCCTGGCTCACCTTCCCCAGCCTGCACAACTTGGTGGACCACTACTCTGGTAATGCCCCACCAGCCCCCCAGCACCCTGAGCAGTGTGTGAGGAGATGTCCCCATGCCCTGAAGGGAGGGAGAGGGAAAATGTGGCAGCAGGTCCCTCCCCTGCCCACGTGTGCCCAGCCTGGGGGGGCAGGGCTGTACCCTGTTGATGCTGTTGGCTCCCTGCCCAGAGTTCAGCGAGGGGCTCTGCTGCCCCGTCTGCCAGCCCTGCCCCATGGAAGGGCCAAGAGCAGCCCCAACCCCCACAGCACTCACTGTCCTCAGGAAGCCATCACTCCACTGGAACAAGATTGAGAGGTGAGGATAGCTGGGACAAGGGCCGGGCCTCCCCCACACCTGACCCTCGAGGGGCTGTGGGCTGCCTGCTGACTGCCCTTTCTACTCTCAGGCAGCTCCCTCCTGTTCTTGGAGACCACATCCCCACCAGAGGAGTCCCCCATCAGCCACGGCCTGAGGGAAGCCATCAGCTCTTACCTGATTCTCTCAGAGACTGACACCCCCGAGCCAGACCCCCCACAGGAACGGTGGTTGGTTATAGGTGAGTAATGTAATAGTTAGGTCTCGCAGTTAAGAGAGAGATACTATGTGGATGTATAGTGATGTTACTACAATATGTCCTCCCATAGGACATATTTTCCCCTCTTTCCCCTCCCCCTTGTAATAGCCTCGGTAGTGAGGGCATTTGGGAGGGCTTGTTACCAGGCAGCGCAACATGACAACACCTGGCCTCCAGTCAAGATGTAAGAAAGTAATCTTCACCAATGGACGGCAGAGATGGRCTTGACTGACAAAACTTTGGGAGGCGCTAAAGATATAAAAGGCACAGCATCCATTTTGTAGATGAGCTAGTTATGAAGACTCCCAACACTGAAATCTTTCCTGATGCAGTTCTTCATTGTAATTGTTGTTAAGGTTTAATAAACCTTTTGAAATTTTTAAAGTGAGGATCGTTTCTCACATAGTGAAGGAGAGCTGAGGACAGGGTCCCCACTTGGCCACAGCTCTGTGGTGGACACCCATGCCCCAGCTCAGCCTTCTCCTACTTTCAGCCAGAGTCTCTTGTTCATGCTGGGGCCCATTGACCGGAATGTGGGACAGCCAAGACCAATGCAGAGCCAGGTAGGCAGCGATGCTGGAAGGAGGCAGCTGCCTGAGGGCCTGTCTTTCCCTCACAGGATGCATGAGCACCAACATGAGCACCAACAGGATGCATGAGCCTCACCCAGCACCCAAGGGGGAAGGAGGCAGAGGCTGCACAGAGGAGGAGCCCTGCRTGCCCTACAGGCTGCAATGGGGCCCCTGGCATCTGTATTCCCACAGCAGCAGAGAGAGGATAGAAATGTTGAATAAACCAAATCCTGGTTTATTGAAATAAATCCAAATCCTGTTCAATAATCCAAATCCTCCAGGTGGAGGAACAGCCCAAGCCTATTGGACCTTCCAAGTTCAAGCACAACTGTTTCAGGGGCATGGGTGTCTGTGCAGGCCTGTGAGCACCAGCTGTGGACCACTCTGCTAATAACTCACCACTCTGCTTGTTGGGACCAGCAGCCAGGGGGGAACCAGCCCCTGACTGTGGCCAAAGCAGCTATTTTTAGACGTTTTAACACATAGATTGTAAATTCCATAAAACAGGATCCTGCTAGACATGCAGCAATAATCATCTGTTATAAATTAAAAGGCAACTTGTTCACAGCTGAGGTGAACCTATTGTGACTTGCCCACAGGGCCAATTTCACTGCCACAGCCTGAGGCAATTTGCTCCTGCCATAGCCCTTGGCCCCAGCTGGAGTGAGCAGGTAGCCACGAGGGTGCTGGTCCTCAGACAACTCTCTTCAGGCAAATTCATGAGCCCAATAGGTTTAAATGTGTAATTTAACATGCACAACTGCTGTTCTAGGAACAATGGGGAAAGAAATGGGTCTGTGCCAGGAATAGATCATTCAAGGAAGTAGAATGCAAATACTCAGGTAGAGCCCCGATCCCAGCTACACTGCAGGGCTGAGGGGCCTCAACGCAGCAGAAAGGTCTCAGCGCAGCCACACTTATGAGCCTCTGCTTTCAACAGGCTCTTATTAGCAAAGCTGGAGCTTCCTCTGTGGCTAGAGGTGGTGCAAAAGCAATTTTGCTGCTTGGCACAGTCCCTCTCTTCCTTCCCTCTCTGCACCTTTAGGCCGGTGCAGCAAGACCAGCCCCTTAACGCAAAAGCTGCAGGTGTCCTGCTTGGACATCCCTTCCTCATTTTCCTGTCTGATGAGCTCAATCTTGAAACCTACCATAATTTTCTTGTTTTCTTCTCCACCCAGAGCTTTACAGACCTGCTCAGCCCCAGCCTCCAGCCCTGGTTGCCTCAGCACAGAATGGGCTGGGGTTTGTCCCAGGCTTGGTCCTGCTGTTGTCACACCTGGGGACCCAAGGGAACTCAGAGGAGTTTCGCATGGTTTATATTTGCTACTGACCCATGTCGTGTGAACCAACGTGGCTCTTGGGTTCCTCCCTCCATCACCAATCTGCACCCAGGTTGTTGGATACATTTACACAAAAGACCACAGTCAAGAGCCTGTGGCTCTGCCATTTGTAACCTGGAGCCAGGTAAAATGGGACAGATGTAGTTGTAAAGGCTTTTCAAATCCTTCTCCATTGCCAGCAGCCTCTGAGCCCTCCAATTTCCCTATCCTGAAAATCTCCTTGTCCTGGGCACATGCCACTGATGCTGGGAAATGTCTTTCCAGGGCTCTGCCAGGCCCATTCCCTGCCTGTTATGGCTGAATGCTGCAGCCTCTGAACACCATGGGCATGAAGCAGATTTTAACAGACAGCTAAAGCACAGAGTGGGTCCAACAGCTCCCAAGAGCAGCAGTGCTCCACCAGCCAGAGGAGAGCAGAGCAAGAATGCTGACCATGGGGCTACTCTCCCAGGCAGCGCAGGACAGGGACGCTGAATGCTCTTCAGTGACAGAACATGCCCCAGCAAGATCACAAGTGCTAGGGCAGGGGAGGACCCACCAGCTATCCCAGTCACTCCAGCAGGGGCAGCTGTGAAGACACAGCGGGTCTTCCCCAGTGGTGTTCCAAGTGCCCAGGATCCTCACAGGCTTCAGGCTACCTTGCAATTGTGACTTGTGGCCACTTAGGTCAGATCAGCCACACCAGGGCAGCACAGACCTCCCCAAGAGCCGTGTCACCACTCCCTCTGGAGTGACAAGTGTTAAAAACTTGTTCCAGGAGATGGGAGTAACCCAGATTCTTGTTAATAGATCCCTTGGGGTGGATTAGAGTGAAACAATATTGAAATGCTCCATGTGTATAAATAGATGTACACAGGGTTTATTTTTKAACAATTTGGCTGCAAAGGAAAGCAGGTATGTAGCTGTTTTGATTATTATCTATAGTAATACAACAATACGAAAGCATTGCAAAATTGTCATTCTAACTGCAGGAATAGAAGAAACTCTCGGGTACCATCTTTCAAGTGTTAGAGAATCAGGCACTACCTTATTCCAGATACGATGTGCAGTAGAAATCATTCCAGTTCATCTAGTTCTTTGCTAGACTTTTCACATTTTTATACCTTTAAAACCCAAATAAATTCTCATTCATTGGGTTCTACATTATACAAATCTCAGCACTTGATCTCCTATTGGATCTCTTCATCTTTGATGCTGATTTAGTCCTTATTCTTTGGTTCTCTTACCAATCTTTTTCCAGATCAGATGACTCCAGCCTAACAACGAGGGCGTATTTGTTAATGCCTGTTTATCTTCTCTGTATCTTCTTGCTACTCTCAACCTGTAGATGTTGATTTTTGTTGATGTGAAGCCTGTCAGGCCTCACTGAGCAAAATTCAAACCCTCAGTGAGTAGAGTCTTTTGAAGAGAAACCTCAGTTCCACACCGCCCCCCAACCCCTCCCTTCCCCTTTGGCAAAGGCAAACAAACACATGACTAAAGTTACTTTGAAAATTGTAAAAGTTACATCATTTCCAACAACATAAAACTACAAAAATATCACCCAAGGACACCTATAAGGGAAAAGAGAAAAAGAAAAGGAGAGAGGGAGGGAGGGAGGGAGGGAGGGATGAGAAGGTGAAAATCTCACCACCCAGTCGGCCTTAGATCAGTCTTGATAGCTGGAGCTTAGCATCTTTCCCTGCAGCAGCATTTGCTGGGATCAAAGGGATTTCGAGGAGCTGCAAAGTAGGCAAAATGTCATCAGCTCAGAGCCCCTGTGCAAAGGACATGGCTGTGCCTAGAGCCCGGACTCAGAGCAGCATCCATCCAACCCTCAATCCAAGGGCACAGAAACCACCTGCTGAGGAGCTGGTCCTTCCCCAGTGTCCTCTGTCATGTCTGTATCAAGCTCCATGACTTATTCACCAAGTCACCAGTCTGGAAGCCCTGAAGGTACACACAGCATCCACTCCCAAGCCCATGCAGCCCCTCAGAATTGGGGATGGAGCACTACAGCACTCCACGGCCCCTTCCAGCCTCTCCTTTCAAACACCCCAACAGCACACAAGCACCACCAGYAGGAAAACTCCGCAGCAGGACAGGATGAATCCCACTTTTGCTGGTTTGTTCTCAGTGTTTTCTGTCTGCTTCTACGTTGTAAAAGGAAATAAAAAGTGTTATTTACTGTTGAACTGTTTCAACAGTTGTTCAGGACGTTGTTTGGGGTTACTCGCAGCAGGTATTACCCAGACGAGAGCTGTACATGGTTTTTTACCTTCACAAGAACTGCTGTGCAACCAGAAGGGTTAGCACAAAGCTGTGAAACAGTGCTGAACAATTGCAATGGCCTGCAGTGCACCAGAACCCCACTGGGAAATCAGAGCAAGGATCACCCACAAGCACTTCCACAGGTGGATGGAACAGCAGGCAGCAACATCATGGATGGTGCACTGGCCATCAGAATGGGCACGAACATGATCCATGGGCTGGACAATGATCAACAGATGATGTTTTGGTCAAGTAACAGCGAGAATATGGCGACTCTACCCACATGAAGTCCCACTGTTGACTGAGAGCTGGGTCCTTCTCTGAGTTTGCATCTACAGAAACCTTCCAATCACACAGGTAAATAAATCAGAGGGCACATCAAAACATGACAAGCCACAGCACACATCCCATTGAATTATTTCAAATCCAGACCACAACTTCAAAACCCGATTTTGATATTTAAATGATCATCAAAGACCTGCATGATGACACAGTGCAGTGAGACACACTGAGATCTGCTGTCAGTGGCTCAAGTCTCTCCAGGCTTCACACACCCTCCTGCCTTAAAATTCAGTTTCAAAAGAATCCTTTTATTTTTTTTTGAGAATGAAGTTAGAAAGCAAAATTTGGTATGACAAGGGAATACATCTGCTTTCCTCCCACTGGGGAAACTGAGGGAAGAGATGGAAGCTGAAGGTACATCAATGCCTGCCCCTGCCTTCAGGCACCCTGGGCCAAGTACACTGCTTCTCCAGCCCTCCCCAGCTTCCTCCTCTTCCCATGCATTTTCTCTATATGGATTGTTCAACTGCATCCAGACCTCCTTGCTTCATGCCATCACTAATGCTGTGTATCCTCTGAGCTGCTGTGGCTGCCCCTGACAGGCTGCTCATCCAAACAGAACAAAAATTAGGGTCAGATCACACATACTAGGTACTAATATATTACATATATTGGTACTAATATACTACATACATTAGGATTTGGGAACAAAATGTATGAGCTCCTCATTAAACAATATCCAATACACTATTAAGGATATTTATATAACATAGTTCTGGAAAATAGTAATCTCCAGACTTTAGCAACAGTTAAGAGATATATATATACCTGACAAACTACAGTACTTGCATTTCAAAGCAATGTGAAGGAAAAAATTCCAAAATTATTCGAGTTATCATTAACTGAAACAAAGACTTTACTAAGAATTTAAACAACAAAAACCTATTTTTTATTTATTCCAAACACCAAGATACAGAAGTTTTCAAGTTTTGCAAATATTGCTCCAAAACAAAATTCTATGTACAGCCCCTTGGTTCTAATAGTGCATCAACAAACACGTGTGTATCCACAGTGCAATGTTTGCTCAGTTCATCAAGGCTCCATGTTGCATTCACTTACCAGTGATTTAAAGAAACAAAAAAGTGACCTGTCAGTCTGAACAGCTGGTCCAGACAAAAAATAACAATGAGGAAACTTGCAAAAAAAGGGAAAGAAATGAATCCAGGCAGAGCACAACGAAGAATCTTCCCTGAATACGAGAAGTACTACTCTATTATAAATAAATATYTTCAGTCTTTATCTGCAAGGGCTTCCCCAGCACTACTGAAGGGATGCAAGTCTCCAGGGTCTGCAACTTGATCTACCCATGGGAAATGCCTTTTCTTCCAAACCTCCAATACTGCCCTGAGCAAAAATAAACTGACAAGTGAAAATACACAATGAGCACACAAAAGCCATTGCTTGAGAAGAAATCCCCCTTTGGAGCAAGAAGCCAGCTCAGGGACTGAGTGCTTGAATGCCCTCAGACTGGCAGTACAACCAAGCTGTTCCCACACAGCGCGTCCCGCTTTACAGACTGGAAGCAGGGAACGCCTTTTCTGGTCTAGTTCACCTGAAAATCACCGGCTGCCTGGATGCTGTTCTGAGCTACATGAGCTCAGGTACCTGACAGGAATGAGCCACGGTATAAGCACTGGTCTCATCTTCAGAGAGCCAAGTGATCCTTAAAATACAATGTAAGCTTTATTCCAATTGTGTTACAGAAAAGAAAGTTTGTTTTTCTGCTGTATGTACGTTGTATTCACATTATACCAACACAGTGCTATAAAACTGTGAGACAAATTATTGCCTGAACTGAATCTTGGCATAAAAGTCTTAGTTACTACCTAGAGCAGCCTAATTATTTTGTTTTCTGAAGGAAATAAAATATTCACCATGTAGAGACTGTAGCTCCTACAATAATACTGGATATTTCAAGTTTTCATTATTCTTTGCAGAATAAAACCATTACAGATATATATTCCAAATTAGTAATTTGTACAAGTATGGGCCTTTCCATTACAACTCTGTTTGAATGTTACCCTTTGGTAGAACCACTGCACACAATAAAATAAGGGTAACAAATTCAGCTTTTTAAGGACACCCTCTCACTGCAAAACCAGCTCATTATGTTCCACAGGGAACTGAACTCAGCAATGTCTGCGAAGGAAAACTGAAGTTACAGCCATTATTTCAGGAGCGGTGATCTGCAGCTGAAAGACTCTGAACCTCTCAAATGCTCACAACGTTCCAAAGGTTCTGTACAACTTGACTGAACATCAGCAGCCTTGTCACCTACATCACAAAGTAAATACAAACTGAAAATTAAAACTTAAGGTATAAAAAGGGACTTTGTGAACACAGAGTATTTAAGATAATAACCCACTTACTGTCTGCAAGGACAGCACCTCATGCATAGATCTCGAGGCTTTATTTACACAAAAACTGATTCCCAAAACCACACATTCATAGCAAGTCTTTACAATGAACACATCCAGAGTATTGAAAAAAAAAAAATCTAGATTTCCAAATATAACCGGAATAGCAATTATTAACAAATGGGTAGAAAATATATCACATCCATGACAGACCATGCTGCGGTCTGAACTCAAGAGCGTGGCTCCAGTCCTTTCCTGGCTGCATTCCACACTACTGCAACGAGGGCATCCCCCAGCAACTGCTGCAGGAGGCACAGGATGGCCGGATTGAAGAGCTCAAGAATACACACAAACACCACCTTCATGGGCAGTACCAGGTCATGTGACAGTGAGAGGATAAATATGGAAAACAAGTGCAATCCACCTGTGACCTCCTGCTACGTTATTTACTGTAACAGAAGTGTGGGTCAGGCCACTTACTTGAAAACCTCCACATAACACTTATAGTCAAGAGCTGGACATTCATACTTACTAAGTCTGAAACTGTTATAACATCTCCTAATGATTAAATACTGAGTGCTAGTATGCATAAACCAGAAGAAATAAAACATGACATGAGTCACTTAAACTACACRAAGTTATTTACAACCCCTGTCAACCAAACTTTTTTGGCTCTTAGAACTCTGTTTTTCAGTGGCACAATTTTTAATCAATTTAATGATGAAGAAGTCTACCATTTTGATGAACAACTTGTAGGGAGTGAAAATTTCAGTCTAACTTATCAACCAACAGGCAACAGGAGACAAGAGTATGACCTTTTCCACAGCATTATAATTGTCTAAYAGACCTGAAATAACCTTTTTGCTCTTCTTTGAACAACACTTCTTCACAAGTCCCTGAAGTCAATCTGCATCCCATGCAAGCATCATGCTAGTTTAATTTACAGATTCAGATGTGCTCCCACCAGATACTGCAGCTTTGCAGGGAGTCCCAGCCCAGAGCTCTGCAGGCTCACGTGGAGCAGCACAGCGCGATCTGCTGCACTTTGCCCAAATCCGTTATCAGCTGCTTTATGCAATGTTTGAGCTGGGGCAGTCGAGCCAGTGGTTCTGGGGGTTGCAGCTCTCCTGTGTAATCCAGCCAACTCTCCAGAACTAAAAGAAAACAAAATCCATCACTACTGCAGTTCTCAGCAAACAGCTCATCTGAAGTCACAAAACAAAAATTCTTTAAATATTTTGTAGATCTTGAAAAGGCAGTGGGCAATATTTTTAACAGTTATATGAGAAATCATAGGACTGAACACCTCACACCAATCTCTGCAAGTAACTTTTGATAYATTACCAAGTAATTCACATGGGGATGGAGGGAGAAGCTGCTGCTCCTAGGAAAAAGCAGGAAAGGAAAACTCTGGACCAGACATTGTGAAACCTCATGCTAAACTTCTTCTGATCTGTGTCAAATTCAGGCAAAGAAACTGTGGTACAGGGAGCTTACACCATCAAAGATGGGACTATCAGAAGGAAAGAGATCTGTCATCAATACAGAACACAACTAACCAAGACAGAACAGGGTAACACAAAATGGGGATGAAGATCAAAAGCACAAAGCAGCAGAGTGCTCCATAAAGAAAATAAACTTCTGCTTTAAAAAGCTTCTCTGTGGGAAACAACAAACCGCCCCCCCCCACCCCCGCCAGCAGAAGACAAGTCAAGTGACAATGTTAACACGCTCACAAGGAAGGTGGTCAGGTTAGACTATGATGAGTTCTGGGGATGTTGATAGTACTGCAGATGGAGACTGAAACCTTGAAGACAGAATAAATACCTTTACCAAGAACAGCCACTGCCACCAAGCAGATCAACAGGTAAATTTTATCTATGGGTAGCACCTGCTGCAGAACCAGCAGCATCACTCGTTACTGACACATCCCACCTTGGAGTAAGAAAGTTCCTGCTCAAGGCAGCAACACACTGCACAGACCTCTGCTCAGCAGCAGGTATAAAAAGTCCAACTTTCTGGAACCAGAGCTTTTTAGGCAGCACAGCCCTGACTGATCTTCTTTATCTGAAATAGCCCCTTAGCTGTCCAACTTTTCAGTACCTTACTTACAAAGACAGGGCTCTTACTTGGGCAGAAGTTGAATTCCCCTGTGAGTAAAGCTGCTGTTATAACCACTACACAACCAATGGTCAGACTTAACAATATAAGAAGAACTATCCTAAATCATTCAATGCAACACAAAGGATTTATAAGTTTTCCATTACTACGAAAATCTTAAAAGATATTTAGATGAAGAATCTGGAAGAGACAGGAAAGGATAAGAGCCTTGTGCACTGAAGAGGCTACTAAGAATGGGCTAACATAGCCAGCAAGTCCCGGAAGAACAGAGAAATGCAGACACACAGAAGAGTTTTGGAAAATGACAAAAAAAGAAACCCAAAAAGACACAATGATGTTCCAGTACAACATCTGATGCAACTATTTAGAGATGACCTAACTAGAACTTCTTCTGTGAAATTCTGGTCTTTGTTTTAAAATCCACCCCTCACATCAGCAGCCTATTTTCTATTTAGAAAATGTGATAATGGAACATTCATCTCTCTCTAGGTCTGAAGAAGTAAAATTCTGGTTAACATATTTTGAACAGGTAGGTCAGTTAAAAAAAATGTTTTTCAAACTAGAATAACACTACTTACCATCTAGCTCCTTCTCAATGAAATCCATCCTGTGTATGACTTCATCTTGCAGAGATTCCACGTGAGCTAGAAGATTGAGCTGCCACTGCAGCTGTGAGTTCACTACTCCTTCTTTGTCTTTTTCCAGCAATTTCATTTCAATAGCTTCCTCTGGAGAGACTTTCTTAGAGACAGACTCTCTCCCCTAGCAGAAATACACACATTAAATATTTGTTACAGTGAAAGAGAATTGGAGAGCCAAACTGCTTGAGTCCTCCCAGTCCCCTGTAACTGCCGAACTCATCATAGGCCAGTGAGTGATAGCGACACAGACCATAAACAGACACTAACCTGGTTTGGGCAAGAAGATCTAAATATAAACATATTTTTATGGATATTTTGCTAAAAACTATTTGTACTTTACAAACATCTGGTTTTCTGAAGGTAACGGTACACATGTGTAGTTATCTCCCTGCCACTGTTCACCTGGAAGATCCTGCACTGAATCTGTGCATCTCAGGGAATGCTGAAGCTGTTCCTAGAACCTGACCATACAATACAATACACCTTACAATAATCAACTAAATCAACTAAAGAGCAAACAATTCAGGAGTGAAAAGGGATTTTTCCTTAAGGAATCTAATCTAAATTCTACTAAAACTTTTGCTGAACCATCTCCAAACAAGTGTTACCACTCCTTACAAAACTTGACTACAACATCAGCAGTGCTCATTCTTCTCCCCTACATTTCTCATCCTTCTGCTGAAATATGATCCTTTAGAAAAAGGCTCATTAAGACTGAAGAACTAAAATATTTCCCTTTCTAGGAAACAAAACACAATCTCAACAGACTGACAGAGAAGTTAAACGTAGCAAATTACAACTTACATATGGATGAAATAAGAGCTATACTAACCTTTAATCTAAAAAAAGGGAGCTCAGTATTTAACGGAATCATAAAATTGTACAGTAGTTTGGGTTGGAAGAGGTTCCAAAACCTTCCATTACCTCAAGTTGCTCCAAGCCCCATCCAACCTGGCCTTGGACACTTCCAGGAATCCAGGGGCAGCCACAGCTTCTCTGGACAACTTGTGCCAGGGGCTCACCACCCTCACAGGAAGAACTTCTTCCTAATATCCCATCTAAAATCTAAACTCCTTCATCTTAAGGCCATTCCCTCCTGTCCCTCCAGCCCTTGTCCCAAGTCCAGTTCTCCAGGAGCCCTTTAGGCACAGGAAGGGGCTCTCAGGTCTCCCTGGATCCTTCTCCAGGTGAATACCCACAGCTCCCCTAGCCTGGCTCCAGAGCAGAGGGGCTTCACTCATTTCCCAGAGGGTTTTCAATATTTCTCAGCCCACATTTCATAGGAATTGGTACTAGTAGAAGCAAAATTTTGCACTGGAGAACAGAAAGGCCTCTACTAGGCTGACAGAGATGACAATGAGAACCAAGCATTGAAAAGCTAAACCTGAAGGGCTCCAGTAGGAAGAAGATACAGGACTATTCCATGGTGATCAGTCTTAAAAAAAAAAAATCACTTCAGGCMGATACCTTTTTTTTTTTTCAATCTTGAAATGCTGCCTGAAGAACCTAAAATTAATTTAGCTATTAGAAAGAACATGGAAACAAGATGGACATAGTTAGAAGCTGGCCTACCAGTGTATTTGGTAATGTCATACATGCTTGGCCTGTTCTCTCTCTGCTAATGTTTATGGTTTCATTTAAAAGTACACAAAAGTAAGCAGCAATGAGCTATCAGTGGACCATAATACATGGTCCACGCTCTTCAAGCAACTTGAGGTCCAGAAGTCAACCTAGAGTTTTAAATTATATTATAAAATGAAGGAGTTGATCACATTTTAGTTGTCACAGGCAACTTAAATTTAACAGTCTAAAAAATAAACAAAAACAGACCAAAAAGTATTAAAAAAGGCTGAAGTTTGCAGGATGCCAGGAAAACACATGCTCTTTGCTAGAGAAGGCTATTTTAATAAAAATACCTTAGAGTAATTGTGTTTAGATTCATTTTCCATCTTGTATATTTCTTGGTCCAGATTCCAGCCAAACCTCTCTGAGAAGGTATCATCCCCATTTTCCCTTATTCTGTTTACTCCATCATCCATGGCTGAACCTCTTGTTTCCACAACCAGCCTCTGCTCTATGGCAGGGTAGTAGGCCCGAGGCTTCTGGTAACAGTGTTCACTCGTAATGTAAGATTCCTCCACAGAAGGAATTGTTGAGGGTTTCTCAACTGTCCCATTCCAAGTTCTGTAACTTGCTGTCTCCTCTTTGCAACAGTTTTCCTCAAAGTGAATGATGTGTTTTGTATGGATTTTTTCATCCACCGTGATATGCTTCCATGGATGACACCAAAGCTTTAAATCAGGGTGTTCTTTATTTCTGTTCAAACATAAAAAAGTAAACCAYCCAATTTAAATGCCAAAGTGACTAAGCAAACCATCCTCTTGCATAAAGAAATTTAGTAAGAATAATTAAGGGAAAAAAAAAAAAGCCAAGGTTTGGATTAAGAAAAAACTTGAAGAATAAGCTGCAAATAGACACATAGGACTTCTCACCAATGCTGGCCCTTCATGGAACATTTTGCTTCTATATTTGGAATTTATTAGCAGCAGAAATTAATTTTAACAGGGATATTTTTAGTAAAGGTACAGTACACCAACATTGCAACTGTAGTGGTACCCCACAGTGGCCAGAGTTCCCTTCATCTGTTCTTAGAAAAATTCTTATTTTAATTGTCTTCAAAGTGACTAATACATTATTTAATTCAGCAGAAGGGACAACTATAGGTATCAGATTATTACAGATATAACAAACAAAAGATTCTGAGTGAGCATTGTAACCCATGTTCTTCCTTGTGTAAAGCATCAAAACAGCAGTAAAACAAGAGCAAAGCACAATACTCTGCTATATTCAAAGGGCTGGCAGCTCATCTGCCGCAGGCTCCAGGAACACAGCAGAGCAAATCCTGGCTCTAAAGCCCCTGCTGCGTTGGGCTGCACAGAAAGGGGGGGGCTGCCCTCAAGCCTCCCTCTCTGCTTCCTTGCAAAGGTCGACAGACTTATTCTATTCAGCTGATCCAGCTTTTCTAGCTGTTCACCAAACCACTGAACAAAACATAACCAGCTCACTTTGGTAGTAACTGCTTTCCAATCCATCCTGCAGCAGCTAAGGTTTCTTCAGTGTCTCTCAGAGGAAACCAAAGTGAGTACAGCTGCCAAGGATGTGCTCAGACTATTTCATAGAAGCATCTTTGCCTTCAGTGCTGGCACAGCAAGGATAGAGCTCCCTGGTGAACCATCCTGAAGGCATGCCTGGAAAAGTGAAAGCCAGGTGTTCATTTACCAAAGCTTTCTGCTCGAGCTCCACTCATCTGCTACACCTAAAGAAACTGTATTTTGCTCAGAACAGAGCAAGGGATAATTTTACAAAAGATAGAAAATTTTTCTGAAAAATGATGCACCAGTTACCAAAGGATGAAAATTCAAATGCTAATACTTGAATAACCTTTTAACTCCTGCCTGCTGAAGGTTCACCCTCCCATGGCTCTGCCGGGGTCACCTTGTGTCCTTTGCCACCTCCCTGAAACACTGAAAATCTCCCTGAAACACTGAGCAATTCCTAATAATTTCAGGCACCTATGAAATCATCTATCTGCTGATCTGCATCAACAATATAATAATTATTCAAATTCAGCAATTTTTCAAATCCTTTCTAATTTATATCATGATAAAGCAGCAGCTGAAGCTTTTAATCAGATGATCCAAACAAGACTGCACCTCACCTTCAATTAAGCCAGGCCATCATACTGACTTCAGCATGGGAGAGAAAAGGAACAAAACCTGCAGCAACCATCAYGTATACACCCAGTGCTCCTTACCTCAGTACGACATAAATCTCACCTGAAACTCATATGTTGCTCTTTAAAAAAGGCCCAAGGAGTAGCCTTAAAGTATTTGTTTCAGTCTCCAAAAAGGAAAGAGATTACTCACAGATCTAAATAAAAGGATCCCATAATGGAAAAGCAAACTCCTATGTTAAAATGGCTCCTCTCTTGCTTTAAGCATTATTCCATGTCAGTGGACCTCCTGCATTACCACAGATTTAGGGGAAGGGTCTAAAGAATGCCAAAATCACTTCATTTTCCAAACAGTTGCTGCCGTGCAAATTATCAACTAATAAATTACAATTATGGAATTCAATAAATTTAAAACTGCTAGATTTGAGGTAATTTTTTTTCAGTCATCAGAACCCAAGGTTGACTTTAAATAGGAAAACACACAAAAAAGTTGAATTGATAGAAAAAAATCTTTTATGTAAATAATTATTTTCTGTAGATATAGCTGAAATAACCTTTCAGAGTGTGACCACTCTCCCACTGCACCAAAACAAGATACTGTACCAAACAAAAAGATCTGATTCCTCTTGGAGAAGCTATGACAGATTTCCTGGAATGGAGAAAGCAAGTGCTGCAAAAATGGCGCTGTGGGTTATAAGTCTATCCTATTCTTACTTAAAATCCATTTGGGTGATTTAGGAAAAACTGTCATTAGTTTTATTAGTTTAACCCTTTCTATACACATTGTCCATTTACACTCATCCCACTTAAACAGTTTTCAAATAGCCAAATCCTTTCCCAAGATCACATCAGCAATTCAAACTATGTTTTAAATCCACACAGCACAAATGCAAGTCTGAATTTCTGGTTATTTTTACACTTGCAGTCYAATTCCCGAGGAGAACATGCCGGCTGGTACTTAAATGCTGCTTACTGTAATATGCTCATCTTCAGCTGCAGCCCGTGCAGGACTTCGATCACTCGCTGTACATCACCAAGCAGCTGGTGAGTGGCCACTATCTTCTTGGCATTCTGGTGGGAGTAATTTTCTTCCAAAAACGCTAAGCCATGCATGTGACCATTACTTAACCACTCTTTTTCATACCAGTACTTTAAGCTGGACCTCTGACCTGAAGTGACAGTAATGAGTGAGTTAAAATGAAATGTTGACATTGCTGGTAGTAATTCCGATTATCTCTAGGTACTGCAACAGCTTATTTGTTCTTATCAATAGAACCTGTAACAGCAGACCAATGAAGAAATTAAGAACTTGTAAAGTAGGAAGCCAAAAACCTCTGCCCAACTGTAAACACATTCTGACACCAACTTCCCAGAGGACATCCGCAACAGACAGTTACASATGAGGCTGAGAAAGGTGTATTTTTAGCAGAGTATCACACTGTCTAGTCTAAGCATGGTTATGACAGAAGTTACAGTCTGACTGCAGCTCTCTGCAGACAGTAAAATGCAGAAAAAGGAAATCAGCTTCCCAGTGATCTTGTTTTTAACATCAACATGTACTAGTACAGTTGTGCAAAAACAGATTGAAGGAATCAAGGCTAAGGTTCCAGCAGAAAACTTGCCTAAGTCAAGCTATTAATAATGATAATTCTATCTTAAGAGATATCAGTGTTATCCTCTTGATATTGACTATCAGCAACAGCTGAAATGAAACAGTGCTGAATGTAAAAGATGTATCAATAGAAGTAACTTAAACTGCTAAACAAAAGGTATTACAAGGAAAGGTGCTTACTATATTGCAAACACACACAAAACCCCTTCACATTAAATACCTAACAAAAGCTCCCCCACACCCTGTAAAATGTACTTTTAATACAGATACTCTCAGTGGACAGCTCAGCACCCAGAGAAACAACTGCATCAGTCACTGCCTATGTACAGCCCAGGCAGCAAGCCCACAAAACCAGAGATAAAACTGGAACACAGACTGGGAACCATAATTGCAAAAAGGTCTCCAATATAAGCAGGTTAACGTTGACTAGAGGAGAAGCTGAAAAAAAAAGAAAAAGGGAGCTACTAGGCAGCAGAGACTGAGGCTAGCACAACACTGAATGGGTATTAGGGGGCATCAGAAATCACGACAGGGCAAAAAAGAATTTTGAAAGGTGTATCAGCTCAACCTTCCAGGCAGATACACTGTATCAAGCAGGAAGGCAAGCAGAATTTTTGGTATGGTCAGAACCACATTGGAGACACTCCTGGCCACCTGCACTGGCCCTCCATCACTAATTTCTGCATTAGAGAAGCTGACATCTGAGACAGAAAGTACAGTTCAGTCCACAAGAGTAAAACAGTGACTTTGAGAACTTCATGGTCACCTGAACAACTGAGGTGATGTGCACCCTGAGATAAAAAGTGCTCCCTTTTGAAGTATATAATCTGAAGAGGAGACACCAGACTATGCCCACAAACAATTGTGCTACATAATCAACTTGATCATATTTAAGCAAGGGTAAATGTTAACAAATCTCTTAAAAATGCTACCCAATTCAAAAAGATCTGAGTAAAACAGCAGTTAGTACAGTTTTTAGACAAAATTACATTAAATTTGCTTTTTACTTCTAACAGAATGAGTGGTGCTGTTACAAGTCCCAGCAGTATAAACTGGGGAAAGCTCCTAAGTAAGAGTCTGCTGAATAGCCATGCTCAGTTTTAAAAGCCACTTCTTTGTAGATTCATACAGCCTATCAGCTCACTTCAAGCCAAAAACTGTCACTGAAAAGCAATCTTTGCAGTCAAAAAGTTGGACATGTTTTCCTTTTTCACAACAGCAGTAAAATTAAGACAGAGATAAAAGGCAAAAATTAAGTCCCCTCCAATGTAAACTTCAGAATCTTGAAGTTAATAGTTAATGATGAATTCAACAAACGAAGCTGTAATCACCTTCTGCACAGAAACACTCATTCGAGTGTGATGACGCAACTTCAGTTTGCAAGTGCGTTTTAGTCCCATTTAAAACTACCTTCAACTGGCATAAAGCAAAATATCTTTAATAGAAGGGTAAAATTCTAGAAGCAAGATATTCTAAAGAAACCTTAAATATATTGCTGTCTCTGTAGTAAAAGTTTAAAATTTAAGTGTAGCATGTCTTCATTGCTGAGAGTACAAGCAACAGCAGTAAACATACTACACAAATCTATGAGTTAAAGTACGAAAGAGTTAGTAGCTTTCAACAGCCAAAAAAACCTTGGATCACAATCCAAATATGTATATAAACCAAAAAAGTATTTTAATCAGGTGAAAGGAGATCCATTTCCCTGCCATTTATAACCATGGCCTCAAGTCCAAACCTCATCCTTTTCAATTTCAGCAAGTCTTTGTAATAAATACAGTAGAAAGTCAGAAARTATTTGCTTAATGTAATATTACCTGCTGTGTAAGATGGACTAAGATGTGAGAAATGGATTTGTAAAGGATTCTCAAAACCTGACTGAAAGCTCACACAGTCTTGTACATCTGTATGCAAACTCTGAGATAAAGTGTGCTGCCTTAGGAAGGCCATGGAATAGAGATGACATTGTTGAGAGAGAGATTGAACTAGAAAGAAGTTTCAAATGATGGCTTGTAAAAAGACCTGATATTTTTGAGAATTAGAACTGTGAAAGATACATTGTAGGAAGACCACATGGGGTAAAATAATAGGTGATTGGTTTTAGAAGTATGAGCACCATTGTGTGGCAAAAGTGAATAGGCTGAAAAACATTTATAAGGTATTGTAACCAGGAAATAGGTTGGCTTCTGATGGAATGGCATTGAGTTTTACAGCTCTTATGTCTCACCCTTCTATGAGACTGATAATGGAATAAAATCTTTAAATTGCCTCTCAGTTGTCCCGTCTCTGTAGAGCTGGGATTTTCCAACACTAAGACATTTCAAAATATCTGCTAAGAAGGAGAGAACATATTGCTTAATCAACTCTGACTGTGTTACCGCAGGTAAATACCAATATATAGGTTATTGCAGGTGTGTTGGTTTTGCACAGCCTGGTTTTGGTAGTGGGGGGAGGGGGGCGGGCTCCGTGGCCACAGAGGTGGCTTCGGTGAGAAGCTGCTGGAGGCTTCCACTATGTGTGGGAGAGCCAATCCCTGGTGGCTCTGAAGATGGACACGCTGCTGGCCAAAGCTGGCCTAATTTGAGAGGTTGGTAATGCCTCTGTCATAACAGATTTAAGAAGAAAATCAAAACAAAGGTGCAGGTTTTTCTTTCAGTCCCAGAAGAGGAAGAGGTGAGAACATGTGAGGGACATAACATGGTGACACCAAGGTCAGGGGAGAAGGAGGGGGAGGAAGTGCTCCAGGTGCCAGAGCCAAGGTTCCTCTGCAGGCTGTGGTGAGGACCACAGTGAAGCAGCTGTGCCCCTGCAGCCCACGGGGATTCCCAGGGGATGCAGAGACGCAGCCGCAGCCCATGGGGGAGATGCTCACACTCGAGCAGGTGGATGTCTGGAGGAGGCTGTGATCCAGCTGGAGACCCGGTGGAGAGAGAGGGCCCTGCTTCCAGGSTGGAGCAGCCTGTCCTTGGAGGACTGCACCCCATGGATGAGTGATCCACGCTGCAGCAGTTTTGGGAGGACTGTGTGCCCGTGGGAGGGGCTCACGATGCAGCAGTTTTGGACAGACTGCTGCCCGTGAGATTGGTAAGCCACGCTGGAGAAGTTCACAGAAAACTGCCTCCTGTGGGAGGGACCCCACGGTCTCACACAGGAGCAACTTCTCTCCCGGAGCAGCAGAAGAAAACCTTGAGTGATGAACCGACCAAACCCCCACACGCTGTTTCCCTGCACTGTTGTGGGAAGGAGGGAGGGGCTGGGGGAAGAAAAGGTGGTTTTAAAGGCTCATTTTAGTTCTCATTATCCTACTCTGATTCTGTTGGTAATAAATTCATCTTTTATCTCTAAGTGAAGCCTGTTTTGCCCTTGAAGTGTTTTCTCCTGGCCTCAACTCCGGAACTCTTTGTTAAATTGTTCTCTCTTCTGCCCAGCTGAAGCAGGAGAGGGTAAGCAAGTGGCTTCTGTGGGTGGCTGCCATTGGGCCAGCATCACACCAGAACAGCAGGTAATGCAGTCAATGATAAGAGCCACTGCTGAGGAGAGCCAGAAGCCTCCTGCTGGCTTATTTTAAAGAATGCATCAGCCCAATTTGTTGGGGGAGAGCTGCAGCTACATCCCCAAGATGTACCTATGGGGACTCTTTACTTGAGCTTCCTGTTTTCTACACTCATTTGCCATAGTCAGACAGTACAATCCTTATTATAGCAAGTATGTGCCAGATGGTCATCACAGTGAAAACAGTCTTTTCTATTCCTGTCCTTTTGTAATTTCATAATATTGACTCATGGACATTCACATAAATTAAATTTTCTGAAACTGAAACTTACCTACAGTGACAGACACAGGTGGAGGGAAAAATAGCATAGTTTTTCAGAGAGATAGATATAGATACAGATTAGATATAGATAAACTAGTAGATTTACTACATATATAAAAAGGGTCTGTAACCTTAAATTTCTCCTTAAATTTCTGTACCTGGAGGATCTTGGCAAATATAGCAGGTATATTTCTCAGGTATATTATCTTCCAGTAAGCCCATACAGACTCCATGCTGCCAGCACAGACACTCTTCACACTGTTCAAAGTCAAGAAGAGCACATTAACAGAAATGAAGGCTAGAGGAGCTCAATACCATTATGTCAATTAAGAAACAAAGAATCTACATATTTTAAGACAAAAAGGTCTATTAATATACACACCCCACCTTCCACTTACAAACAAATACATTACAGAAACAGACTAAAATAAAATGTGAGCCATCCACATTTTTCATGTGTGTTTGTGGAGAACGACAATTAAAAAGTACAAGCAGAGAATTCTGAAAGGTACAAAAATACTCCCTTTGGAAATGAAAATCATTCATGAGATGCATGTGCACATAACCAGATAGCCAACAGAGCAATCAAGCTTTTGTCATCAAAACAGATCGATTTTTCTGAATTCAAAAGCTTTCCCCTTGAGAGGAATGACAGGTTTGTCTTTACAAGCAAACTGTGGGTCTGCGGTAGGTAAAACTAGCACTGAGAGATAAAAGAAACAACGGGAAGGATTCCACTGATTGATGAATGGGAGAAGRTATTTGCCTTTACAAACAAACTGTAGGTTTACTGATAAATGAAATTGGATATTGAAAGATGAAAGACACAATAGAGAAACCCCTAAATTCCGTAAGAATTAAAAATTAAAAAGGAGGGGTTATACATTAAAGGGAAATCTTTCGTATCAGGCGTTCCAGGAAGTCTGTACCTCTCAAATACCTCAGCCGCAGGGGAAAGAGAGAGAGGAAATGTGGCCGGAAAATTGGGATAAAAAGGCCAATGTCAAAAAATTGTCCTCCAAAAATTTGAGGGACGCCAGGGGAATGCCCCATACTTTATTCAAATAAAGTAAAAGGACTCCTCTGTCTCCKTTTTGGACATAAACCTCTGATGTTTGTGGATTAATTTTCCTGACACCCTCAAACAGTAATCCACATTCAGTTATCAAATCCCAGAAATATTTATGTCACACAGGAGTAGGCAATATTATGCTTTAATGATTCTTTTATCTCCAACATTTTATCCACTTCAAAGGTAGCTCTACTAACACAAACCTGCAGTGCAGATCAGTTACACCAGCTTTAGGAGCATCCAACATCTTTCCAAGGCAGGACAATCATACTGGCAACGACTGAATATAATTTGGATCTCTTGGGCACAGTTACACTACTTAAAATGCAGTCACTGTTCTTAAAGCCATGCTGTTCTAGAGCAGGGAAAAAACTATTCGCGTTTTGTCATTTTCTCCCCRTGAGTATTTCAAAGAGACAAAATTATGATTGTAGACTACAGACCACTGAAACATGGAACAAAACCCCACATAAGAATACTAAATCTATTTWGATTGGAAACTGTGACGTCAGTTAAAAGTCACTATTTTACCAAGCAGTGAGACAAGAGATCATATACCCTTTATTTCTCAGAGCATAAACCAAAAACAGAAATGTCAATGTAGAGGACTGCAGTACGAACTAAACCAAACCCTAACAGCAACCGCAAGGAATCTCACATGTTGCTCTTCATTGACCTACAAAGATGCCAACTTGCTAAACATTTCATCTATGTTAAACATCACTTTAATTAATGCTCTTATCTCCTGCCTGTTACGTATAGTGGAGATAATTCATGCAGTAGAAATAGATATATGTATGTATAAAATATTAGGAGAAACCAAACCTATGCTTGCAAAACTCTGGCGGGGAACAGCACCCTATTCATGTTRAACTTGTTACCGTATGAATAGGGGAGGCCTGGGCCATGAGCTAAGCCTGCAGTTGCTCTGACCGAGAACAGAGTGATGCACATTGTTGCCATTTCCCGGACTGTGCCAGGACAATATCAGACCAGTTACCATATGAATGGAGCTGGCTTGGGCCATCAGAGGTTTCCTGTGGCACCATGCATTTAGAAGATACTATCTGGACCTTCCTGGAATGGAATGTCCTGAGGAAAGCTCACAAGACCAAGCACCCGAAGCTGATCAAATCTAGGGTACTCAGGAGCTGGCATCACCTATTCCATATGAATACACCTTCTGCCAGGGCACTCAGACATTCGTCTGGGTTTGGACTTCGTCTTTGTCTGTTTCTACACATGCATGGATCCGACTTTACATGTAAAGGGACAGAAAAGAATATGTGGTCATCTCTGCCTCAGGCAGAATAAACTGTATATAAGCTGGCTGCTGAGAGCACTCGGGGTGTACCTCAGGGGGAACGCTGTCTCTCTGTCAGCTAGAACCCTAGGTCACCCAGCATCTGTGTCCGGGGCAGACACTGTCTTGGCTGTGGTTGATTTTTCTTTTTTTTGAAATTTCTATTTTTTTGTTATCGATCGAATAAATCTTTGTAAAATTTTTCATAAATTTGGCTACAGATTTGATCATTTACAACATGCCCTTCCTCAAGCTAGGAGGAACAGAAAAGGACAACCAGACTTTGAATACTTCACTGCACTAAATGAGCMGTCTAGGTGTGGAGGAGATGGGACCTCTGGGATTGGAGAATGTAAAAGGTTAGAGAGAAACAGGTTTCAGAAGTGTTCTAAATGATCAAATTGGTAGCCAAATTTATAAAAAATTTAACAAATATTTATTGGATTGATAACAAAAAATAGAATTTTGAAAGACCACCACAGCCAAGACAGTGTCAGCCCCGGGTGCAGGCACTGGGTGAACCAGGGTGACAGCATTTCCCCAGAGTGCAGGCGCTGGGTGACTGACAAAGTGACAGCATTTCCCCAGAGGTTCACCTGAGGTTTTCATTTCTCCAGAGGTTCACCTATTCTGCCTGAGGCATATGTCTCTTCATATGTAGAACTGGATCCATACATGCACAGCAACAGACAAAGGTAGGTCCAGGAGTCCAGACAAATGTCTGAGCATCTAGGCAGAGTCTGTATTCATATAGCACAGTGCCGCCAGGTAGATGTAATCATCTCGGGTGCAGGTCTCGTGAGTAGCTGAGACATTCCAGCACTCATGGTCCAGGAAGGTCCAGATGCAATCTTCCCAGGTGCAGATGCCAGGGGAAGTCYGCAATCATAGCCCGGGATGGTCCCATTCATACGTTAACCGACTTGATATTATCTTAACACTGTCTGGGAACTAGTTGAATAGAAATAAGACTGCTCCCAGCCAGAGTGGTCAAAGACATAACTTTGGACTTTTACAATATTTTATACATATATAGCAAGAATTATCTCTACCATATACTACATGAAGGACGGAACCAACAATGTTTTGCCTTCCTAAATGGGTAAAGAGTCCTAATGCAGTTGGGAGATGTTTTCAAAAAAGGCAGACATAATCCTTCTTTCACAAATTAGAGCCAGAAAAAGTTGTTCTAAAACAAAGAAAACAGATTAAGAGAAACAGACTGTGCTAAAAATACGAAGGGAGCTCCTGGATCTAGTTACACCTGCATCCTGTGGATCATGCCCTATTGTACAGAGCTACACTCAGTGTTTTTCCAGGCAACTTTGCCCAAAACTCTAGWGAAGCATCTGTCCTAGGCTGCAAGTGCGGTTGTAACCAAACTATGCACTCTACTCCCATCTACATTATTCTTGATGAACTGTTAATGATGGGTCGTTTGCAAGAGCTGCCCAGTGCACACCAGCCAGCAGGCTGCAAGTGTTAGATAAAGAGGACAACCCCGCCCAATCCAGGTACATCAGGGTAGTTTTTCTTGTCTTCACAAACTGACTTAACTGTGGTAACTACATCCAGCTTAAGGGGGTCATCTCTGCCATCGGGCCTTAATGCCCCAATGGGCAGCTGTAAGGACCTAGGCCATTAAGGACTCCCCAAAACATCCTATCACTCATAGGATTACATCATTCCATTGTGAAATTCCCCACCCTGGCGGAGGTACTGAGCATCCTGCCCGTATCTGACCATAAATAATCTGGGTGAATTTAGGACACCATGACTACTGGACAGATCCAGAGGAGGACCTGAACTTCCACAGGAGGACTAGACCTCCCAGAGGACCACTGCTCTCAACTTCAACCATCATTTCACAGGACTACTGTCACTATTTGATAGGACTGAGACCACCACCCTGATCAACAGAACACCAGGCTGTAGTCTGACTTTCAGCCAATTTTTGTGTATTGTTGCATTTACTGTAATCTTCCTAATGACATTGTAACTCTGACCTGAAATCTCTCTCCCGGTATTTCTGTGGGGTTCATTTCTCCTGCTGGTTTACTTTCAAACCAGCACAAACATCCCAATTTTTAAAAATTTTACTCAACTGATATTTAAATATTCACCCCTTCAGGGTACAGGCGCATTCTTTAAACTGCAGGTTCTACTGCAGACTGTGGCTGCTAGGCTACAGGTTACTGCTCTGGCACATGCTACTGGGAAACTACTCCCTGCCCAGGTGCTAGTAGGGAGTTTCAAAGCATGCCAAGCAGGAGATTTAGAAGAGAAAAAACATACAGCATTGTGCAAAAAATAATTAAATTGAAATTCAAGTCACAAAATAAATAATCAAACCCAAAAGATGTGTATTTAAAGCAGCTTTTCACCTTCCAGAAGAAAAATATCTCAAGTCTGTTTACATCCATCATCTCTGAGGCCATCAAATCCAGCCCCAGAATTTTCTGCATCATACAAAAATTCACCAGTGTTTCGATATAAAAACTAAAAAGATGAGGCAACAACAGTCTGTCTGGATTTCTTGGGGCCTCACCACAAAATCGGAGTGCTGTGCCTCCAGAAGGAACACAGCGCAATGCTATACTACACTGCTACTTTACACCAGCTCCATAAATGAAGTCTAGTAACCTCCCTGCAGAGTTACAGACACTGGAACAAAACAGCACTAACCAACAATACACTATTTTTCTGTACTTCTTTTTCCAGATTTAATTTCTACTAACTGAAGCAGATACTTCTATAAATGCAAATCTAGATTTCTGCATTCTAGTGCAATGAATGACATCCTTAACGCACAAATTGCTCAAGAAATTTAAGGCAAGTACAGGTCAAAGAAAACTTTTTATAAAATCTTTTGAATGTGGCGGCAAATTATTAGTTTAAATACCTAAAGGAACTCCCATTTTAACTGTGTATGAGTTTCATTTAACTTTAATGTTCCCCAGTCTTTCATGGACAAGGTGCTGATGTTTAAAATAAACATTTTCCTGCATTATTTCTGTATTTGGCACATTCACGGCAATGAACACAGCTGAAAGAGAACGCTTAGCATTCTCCCTCCTGTAAGAGAGGAGGGGATACATGTATATTGGGAGCAATGAACCTCCAGCCAGATCCATGAAGAAACTGCCCTGGCTCCTCATCCCAGTATCAAGACAGGTAGGCAGCAAACCCAAGCAGGTATCCCAGGTGCTAGCATATTTCCTATTACCTCAATGCCCACCAAGAATGCAGACACTCACAATACTGCTTATCTGCATCTATCTTCCAGAGACCAATTCTTTCACAAATCAATTCAAACGTTTAAAAGTTTGCAATACGCTAAAAAAGCCTGCCCAAACTACTTCAACCTACCAAGCTAATCTTAGAAGCAGCCCACGAAACTCTAAAGGAAAGGCATCCATAGGCTGCATCCAGAGCCGGCTGACAGCTCCCTACATTCTGCAATCCTAACCTAGTATCCAACTTACTTCTGCCAGTTATACTCCCAGGCTATTTCTTTGTGATTTTCTGTAAGCCATCTCCTCAGATGATATCCACCCCCCTTTAGTCACCACTGTCGGACTCCTTTTTCTTCATGTACAGTCCGGTGTTATTTACTTACACTTGACCACTGCCCATCACTCCACCCTTCCTTACTAATTCATAAGTTACTTTTTACCCTGCATTGTCAGGATCCAACACTAAAACAAAGTTGTGTGAAGTGAACTCACCACTAAGAGAAAAAGCATCATACCTTCCACAACAAGGCTCCATGAAACAGCATGGAAACTCAAAGAAAATGAATTAGAGCAAAAAATTATGAAGAAATTGAGTTGATTTTTTGACTTCACCTGTTGAAATTCATAGGAACTGGGTGGGATGGTTAAAGTAGCTATGTAGGGAAATTATTTTCTGATAACTTACAAACATCTCAAAGTAAATAGGCAAGTAACTTCCAAGGAGGTTTTTATCAACAGTTTTAAGCAGGAAAGACAATAGGAGCCTCTCCAAATTTTCAGTGAAGCTGATTTAAAAAGAGCAGATATATGTGGAATGGACAGATGGCCTTAGGCAGGTTAGGAACTCTGAATTTGCAGACTAATGCAGAATGGACAAATGGCAAATGCAGTTCTGCTTTAAAGCAAAACTCTATTTCTTTTTTTTTTCCAGCCTGTCTGGAGAATTATATGTGTAAGTAAGCTTGTTACCAGGGCAGAGGAACGGGAAGTACAGTACTATCTCATGACAATGTTCTGAACAGGCTCTAAATTAGAGGGAGCCCAAAAAAAATCACTGACTTCAAATATGTGTTCTCAGAATCAAGAAAGTCTTCTATGTTTAGAAAAATTCCCAAATGACAAACCAACCATTTTTGACTTGGAGTGAATGTTCCCACTTTCTTTCAATTAAAAATCCTAAACTGTACTATGAAGCAGAAGTTAACTATCGTAGCAGTCACCCTTACAGATTACCCCAAAAAATGTTATGCTTTTGGAAGACAACAATATTTTATTATTTCAGGTACAAACCAAAAGTTTCTCTACTGACACCTTCCACTGCATTCATTAAAATGTGCATTTACCCTCCATTTCATACCTGAATCATGAAATCATTTTCTTCTCTTACTTCGCAAACACACCGAACAATCTCAAAATCACTCTCTTCAACTTCTTCATCAGGGTTGGTGGTTACATCAATATCCTGACTGCAGTCATCGTCACTCCAAGGCAAGCTATCCATAGATGACTCACTCAGGGTGTCATCTTCTGTACAAGAAGTATTTACATAAAATCCTGAGTAATTATTAAAAAAGGTCCCTCAAAATCTTATCCCAAGTATGCAAATATACATTCCAAAAAGCATGAGTTCACAGTGCAATTTAAGGAATACCACAATTTTAACTGTTTATTGAAGGTTACCACATAATGAAGTTTTATAGTCTCACTAATGGCTCTCTCAGAATATCCATCTTAACAGCTTTTGTCATTAAAACTGTATTGTCAGCATACAGCGTCTCAAACCAAGGCATAAAGTTTCTTCAGACGAAACTATAAACAACAAAACCAGGCTTGTACATTCAAACAGGACTCATGCTAGCTGCTGCCATTGGTACAGAATTGTGACTTGGCACTGCTAGTGTAGAGCTCTCAAAAAGAGGCAGGAGGGTTCTGTTTTATGAACCATTCAATCTCATGAAGTGATGTTCTCATGACAGAAATACTGGGTCCAACACAGAATTTAATCCTGCTTCAGAAATTATTATATTCATTTAATCTTCTGTTTAGGATGCATTTATAAACTCACAGGCAGTGTACTGCACAAGGTATTCTTCCAGAATGCACCCACACTACTTAGCTGAAGCATTAGTGCATCCTAGATCGAATAAAACTGCCAAGAAAATTTTAACTGAACAGCATGCTGAATTGAGAATCTTACCTCAATAATATTAAATCAATGTCTGCATCTTCCTTGGGGATAGAATGGGAGGGCCAGAGGAAGAAGATGAAGTATTTTAATTATTTGAAAATCATTTCATGAGTTAGAGGGGAATGGAAGGTAAAAAATTTAGTCCTAAGTGCAATGGTGGGGTCTCACCTACAGTGAGTATAACCACTTTCATCATTTAGCTCATAGGACGCAAAAACAGAACTACTAGTCTGTGGCATAAACTGTATCTTTTGAGGAAGCATCTGTTGTCAAAGGGTGAGAACCCAACACAATAGTTTATTTCCATGTTTAAAAGTTCTATTCCACCTCTGAAGTAGGACACTCTTTCCTAAAGTGCAGTGGAAGTGACAGGATGGGCACACTGCACTTCCACACTGCACAGAAGTTTCACTTTTGTTTACACCAGATCTTGCTTATCTAGGCACAAGTTCTGCAGATGCAAAAAGCAACAAAACAATTTTAAAAGGATGAAATAAAATAATTTCTGGTATTTTTCACCACTTTCATTATCTATCAACTGATCAAAAGAAGTCTGAGCAACTGATGGCCAAGCTACTAAACTGAATGTCCTATGGTTGATATACTCCAGAAACACAACTGCTCAGATTGCAAAACGTGTTTTCAAGACATTACCACTATCTGCACTTCAGTAGTTTTTAATGTTTCCTGTTTCACCTATAAAGGGGAATTTAACTGAAGCTAAAATTTACTTTTGTCTAATAACAAAGAAAGTTATGCAAAACAACAACAAAAAACTAACAACAAAAACAAAAATCCCCGAACAAAAACAAACAAAAACACCCAAAACAAGCTCTAACAGTTCTCAACAGTGTATCTGTACCAAAAAAAATGTAACGTTCTTGTATAGAATCAAGCTATCATATATTTTCTATTTCCTTCAAATCTGTGACTTTTAAGAAGAGAAAAATCAAACATTTATCTTTTTTATTGTACCAGTTTGTATCAGTAAGTAGTAACACGGAGCAAGACACTGAGAATTATGAAAGCTGGTACACAGCAGCCAGATTTTTATGGGTTGCGTGTATGAAGTACTATGAAGAAGACATCAATAAACAGTACTCAAGAGCTTCTCATATGAAGCTCAGAAAGTCATTATAAGCATATTCATTCTGTATCAATACAACTACACATCACCACACCCAATGGTCTCTTGAACACAGCAAGCTTGCAAAGCACCCATTTTTAATTCTGAGTTCTTACATTGTAGAAACTTTTGGAAATATGAAAAAATTATTAAGTTGTAACATAGTTATTTTAGGAGTTAATAAGGCACTGAAAAAAAACCCCGCAAAATGAGTTCGATTTCTGAGATAAGGGCAACAATCTTGAAGTGTATCTGAAAGCAAAGCAAAAGTAAAAAGCAGCAACATCAAGCTCAGGCAAACGAACTGGGTCCAGTCTTGTCAAGCAGAGGGAAAGAAATACACACAGCCCTGAGTAGGAATAGCCAAATTTATACAATAAGAACCAGTTTTCAAATATGTTAGTGCTACTCACATATTTACTGGTAATGAAAGACAGAACTAGAAAGCCATAGAGGAGAGTCATCTCACCATTTGCTTTTGATCTTCCCTTATGCTGTCCAGAATCAGTGCAGTGAAGCAAGGTACTTGAGTGAGCAAATGATTTATTTGAAGAATTAGATTTTGTGACAACTGATTTTTCAGGTGAAAGCTCTTGTGAGATATCTGTGTTCTCCCCAGTGCCCAAATACCCTGTAAAATTGTAGTAAATCATTAAAGATCTATGGTCAAAAAAAGTTGACAGAAGAAACAGCACCATGCATGCCCATAGCAGAAATGTAACTCACTGAGCCAGCTCCTAGTATGCCGGAGCTCTGGGACTGCATCATGCTGCTGGCAAGACGTGCCAGCTTTCCAGGGGCAAGAAAGTATTTTCTGAACCAGACAATTTTATGCCGCTCAGTCACTGTTTACTGCTGTCAGAAGTGACAAAGCTCTAACTGACCAGCCTTTCCAGGCCAACTATTCTTCAGACTGAGTAGGTGTACAAATACCTTTGCTTTACAGGCATTTTCACACAAGCACCACTAGCTGGAGACCTCCCCCTCACATTCCACTCCTACTCACACAAGGTTATACACATTCCCTAACCTCACAGACTTCAAAGTGGATAGAAAGCACTTGTTTTCCTAGTCTATGTATGGAACAGAATGCACAGGTGGACAAGCCCAGATTAAGAGTGTGTGAAAAAAACACCTTGAATAGCTCCCCTGTGAGGCCTACATTGGATATAAATCAAGGCTGGCTGAAGTTACAAGTAGCACTCCCCAGCTACCTGGAAAAAATCTTCACAGTTCTGGACTGAATTACCATAAGGTCAACATCAAAAAAAGGCACGCAGCATCTTAAAACCCTATGACAGACTGACAGGTGGCTTGTGGGGACTTGGTGCATAAATCTACAAATTATATTTTGCACTTTATCATTATGCTTGTGAGCACCACACAATCAGAAATTCATTAAAATTATTTGTTGCAGTACAATTCTAAGTGACTTGGCCTATGGTTCTACCAATCCACTCTCTTGATAGCTTGCCCTATTCATGGCAGCAATCAGAGAATTTTCTATCTCAGAAACTCCTCCTTAGGGAGATCAAGTTTCACAAATGATGCCTAGCAGATTGAAGTATGCTGCATCCCCACCAATAACAGAGGATGTTGTCACACTTGATCCTTAAACGTTTCAAACAAATTTTCCAGAATTGGCTGCATTTTCAGTAGCAAAGAATCCACTACCTCTAACACTTGGGCCTCTCCCTCAAGTTCAAAGCTTGAAGTGGCCCCAGGAAAGCATTCCCAAGCCTCCACAGATGAAGTCAAGAACACACGTTGCTACTACAGCCATTTTAATGCTGCGTAACAGCACGTTCTGAGACATGAAAGAGGGACACAGCTGGAGTTTAGACTTTAAATTGGGTTTTTACTAAATCTCTACAGAAAAAAAGATTAATTTCTTTAAGAAAGAAATTAAGGCTGTGACAGGTTTAATTGGGCTCATCGTTACAGCCCACTCCCCCTAAAAGTGAAGGTGTAAGAAATAATAAGGTTAACAGCAGAAAAAAAGGACTCAAAGTTTCCAAACTCCAGCATTCATAAAGCAGTCCCAGAACTAACGTAACTGAGAACAGCCTGTACTCAGGGCATCTGCACTCTCTTAATTGGGCAAAGCTTGCATAGAAGCACACTTATTAAGGAAAAGCCCGACTTTTCTTTTTTATACACTGACATTCATTTAGGAGTGACATTTATTCTGTGCCGTTACAAGCACTACTACAAGCCACCATCCAGCATTACTGAGGAAGCTTAACCAGGAAATAGATTATCTTGTCAATTACAATTTAAAATCAATTATTTAATAAAATAAAAGCCAAGTTAATAAAAAGGCTGAAATGCAATGCCTGATCTTAAGTGACCTAAAGTGATTTTTTGGAGGTAATAAAACAAAAGAATGAACCCAGTTTCAGCTACAGAAGAAAAATGAACTTTACCAGGCTTAGATCTCTTCTTCTTTTTTTTCTTTTTCTTTGACTTGGATCTTTCATAGTCTTTGGATTTTTTTTCTTTGTTCTTCTCATGTCCTTTAACATCTGAAATTAGACAAAATTCCAAATTAGTTAAAAAACATATAAATTTATTCTACTTCATAATGTTCTTTAAAGCCTCCCATTCTTTTGGACAATCAAGGCCAGTTCCCTGAAAAAAACAAAACAAAACTATAAACCCAAAAAGAAAACTTATTTTTAAGAATTTCCCAGCTCTCAATTGGAATAATCTATTATAAGTCCTAATTTGACTGTCCCATAACAAAATATAAGCATCATGTAGGAGAAATGAAATGTACAGCAGTGCCCACTTACTATTTACAGGCTTTAGAGATCATAAAAAAGACTGAGGGATTTGTCATGTCCACTTTCTAAATTATTATGACTGGACATTTCACTAGCATTGTGACAGAACAAAACCCCAAACTTCAGTTCAGTTCCCCAATCAAATATTTTATTTATATTGAAAATGGAGTAAATGGTTCAGCTGGCTTTAACTACTCCCTCAACATCCGTTCTCCATTCTATTTTTACGGGATTAAAAACACACCATAATTAGGAATAACTTGACAGCTGTCAATTAAGTCTATCCTCAAAGCATGCTTCCAGAGCATGCACAATTCAGTATAAGCCTATTGCAAGGGCATGTACACAAATCCCCTCTTTCCAGACCCCAGTGATTGGTTACATCCTGTCTTTCAGATTTAGGTCCCAGCACACAATTTCTTGATACTTATGCAGTTCCTTATGCAAATTATCCTGACTCAGAGATGTAATCAATGCCTATTATGGAAGGATGTCTTGTATCTCAAAATGGCTCAGCTCTCAGAGTGCTTGGCTGATTAGCCACTCACCATCCCATTCAGAAACCTATTTCAATGTCAGATAATAGAGATCTGAATAAGCACTTGAAGAATACTGTATACTGTAAGAAATCTTCATTTGCACAAACCATTTGAGAACCCTAGGTTGTCTGTAACCATTTATGAAGTAAACCAGCAATACCAGCATATTATGTCAACCCCTTTCACACATGTCAACAGTAAAGTCCCCGACGCATCGGCTGAGTACTTATGGCACAAACAGTTCATTGAGAAACTGCAAATGGCAGCCACATTTAATCAGCTCTGGTAAGCATGCAGGACAAGCTTAATAGCTTGTCCTCAGGAGACTCTTTAGCTCTGCATGTCCCCATCCCTCTGAGTCCTCAAAATTTTCCTGCTACTTTGCTATTTCTGTGCCACTCATAGCATGAGGTTAGCAAAGGCACCTCAGTGTGCTCACCCACACGGCCACACCAGGCACCTGGGCTTCAAAGGCAGGAGGACTGGCAGCCCAAAAGTCACCTTGTTCCACCTCTCAGTGTTAAGGGAAATTAAAAAAACCAAAACAAAAAACAGGAAAAGAAAAGGCACATATTCAAGTGTCAAACACGGTGCTTCCAACTTCCTTCTTACTCTCCTCTGTTCTCATCTCTTGTACTTCCAGGTCAGCATCCTCTTGGTACCATTCCCTTCTCCCCTTCTCTTTGCTCACAGGGATGCAAGAAAGTTCTACCATTTTATTCTTCCAGAAGGGCAAAGAGAGAATAATGAAAGAGAGCTCAACAGAGGTAGGAAAATCTTCCTTCTTTTCATTTGAAAATTCAAATTCACATGATCAGATTACTGGATTTGTTTGAAGACATCCAAGAGCACATGGGAAGCTTCCTCAACCACTATCAAAATATTCAAGATAAATATGAAAGAAACTGTCACTTTATCCACCTTGTCCCCGTAAGCTTCCTCATGTGTCCTAAAATCTGAAAAAAATCTAAGTATTTGCAAACTTTTGTGGAGCTACCTTCTGAAATGCACAGCAGTTAATGCACGTTTCCATGAAAAAAAAAATCTTCAAAGAACAAGTATTCRAGTATTATACTATAATCTTCCAAAACCAGGTACTAAACAATCTTGTTTAAAGCTGTTTCTTCTAAGTGCTCTGAAGTGTAATGAATTTTCACTGACATAAGACCAGATAGAGAGACTTATCTATGAGCATCCTCAACGATTCACATAATCAAACAGAAAGATAAACTGAGAAATATAATCCTAGAAACTAAGCACAAAACAACTACATTTTTAAATGGTTTGGGATTTTTTTGAGAAGACAAAGGATTTCAACTTCCTTGAATGGCAGAGACTCATAAGAACTGGGATGAGTGCTCACCATCCTGCATCACATCACCACTGTGAAAGTTCATTATAATCTCTAAATGCCACACTTGCACAAAGGACACATCCCACTGAGTGAGGAACAGTGAGGAGATACTGATGGGCCTTGTTCAGACATTCCTACAAGGAAGGGCAGTGCAGGATGCAGAAGAAAAAACAAGATGCTAAGTACTGTCTGTCTGCTATGATCAACAGAACAACACAGACACAGGCAGCTAAGGAGGGATCTCCAGGACACAGAGCATCTGTCATAGATACAGCAGTCTAACCTCAGATTTTATTTGCATTTTCCTCATCACTGTGACTCAAGTTCTTTCTTACTGAAAGAAAGTGGTGACGCAGTAATCTAGAAGTATGTTGGGAATGATTTATATTTTATTTACATACATACAAAATATTATTATGTTCATAGAAACGTATTGTTTCTATGAACATATGTGTGTGTATACATACATCCCCCCATCCCGTCTGGCTATTACCCACCAACACTACAGCAGATTTCAGTATAAACAGAGTTTACACGATACCACTGAACAGTCAAAGTCATGAAGCTCTTCAGAGATGTCTAGTAGCAACTGCTGACCACAAGAAGTGGTCAAGTGCTATTGAAAATAATCCCCTACAAAACATATCACCCTAGGTCATCGCGCCTCATGCCCACCCCCATCCGCCTCTTTTAAGTTTAGGTATCTCAGTAAGTACAAGATTACTTAAAATATTTAATGATTTGGGCAGCCAGGAGTTTAACAGAATTAAGACCTACAACCTTTTAATGACCTTTAATACTTAAGTACTTTTTACATCCTATAAATATAACAAACTGACTGGGCAGAATAAAGCCCAGTGCAGATCGGATGAAAACTTACAAAATGACATTGAAAAAACACTGCTGACATTCTATGCCACACATTTATACAAAATTACTCTCTCTAAATGAAGGTGTGAGAAACAACTGCTCACTTAAAAAAACTTAAAGGGTTTATTAAACCTTAACAAAAATACAACAAAGACTAGGTAAGGAAAAGCAGGCCTGGGAACTGCCCTCGTGGCTGCCCACCACATGGCTGGCTCATCTTCAAGGTGGATGCTTCGCCTTTTATATCTCTAGTCTCTCCTAGAGCCTTGTCAGTCAACTCCTTCCTTCCCACCTAGTGGTGGAAGTCACTTTCTTACATTCTGATTGGAGGTCAAGTGCTGCCATAGTAACAAGCCAACCTTCCCAATTCCCAACTGCTGCCATAGTAACACACCAACCTTCCCAATCCCTGGATTACCAAAACCATCCGACGATAACACATACTGGGGGGAGCACATTGCAGTCACATAACTATACATTTATAAAACTTCTTTTATCATACATATAATATTTATTCCTTAATTGTGAGAACCAACCATTTACTCATCTATAAAAAAGAATATTACCAGTTCCTTACAATGTTTAAAACTTTCTCAAGACTTTTTCCTTTCCATGTTAACTTTCCATGTTTAACTTTCCATGTTAAGCCAAAAGCCGTACCATGCTGAACTCTTTCTCGAGGTCTCCGCAGTGCTCTTGCTATGTGGTTCCTGGTTTGGTCTCTAATAGAATGTCGGTGACTATTTAGTGCACTTACAGGAGTTGAAGTTCTTCTCTTTTCTACTTTTTCATGTCTATATGGGGTACTCCTGAGGGTTATGTGTAGAGGAGCATCTACAAACAGAACAAAGATCAAGTCCAAGTTTTAAACACTTTCCAAAGTCAAGTCTATTTCAGCAGCAGCAGCTCTGACAGACCATGTGGAATGTTTCTGATCAGACATTGCTCAACTCAGTCCTAGTCCTAAAACGCTAAAACCTCCAATGTTTTTGCTGGATTTGCTGATGAGTTTTTCTTTCAAAAACAAACGGGGTGCCCACGCATTCCCAAATCTCTATTCTTCCAGAAAAACTGTGACTTTTTTTTTTTTTTTTTTTTTTTTTGAGAAAAGATGAAAAGGGAAACAGTTCAGCAGAGACAAAGGTTGGGTCATTTTTATTAGCTCCTCCAAGAGAAAAAGTGCCAGTTGGTTTAATTAGAAGAACCACAGCCAGTTCTCCTAAGTGTGCTTTGTAACATACACAAGTGGCAGAAAGCAGCTCTGCAGATCTAAGGAAGAACAGTTTTTAAATACATACCACTGAAACAACAGCGTTTCAATCAAGAGTGAGATGCAAGAATTCAGAACCCCTACCTAAAATTCATAAAAATCTTAAGATGCAGACATGGCTTCACATAAGATTACAATTTAATTTAAATTAAGTCAACCTGTTTCATCCTCCTAACTGCAAGTAGCAACTCCTCCTGAAAGACTCCTGGACACAGAAAAAGAGCAGTGAAGACGCTAAAAGCTAAAGCTGCATGGCAGATAGGACAGTGGACTGAACAAGACCAGTTGCCATTTTGTTTTGGAGTATTATATCAAGTATCCTGGTCAATGAGACCCAGTAGCCAAGGTGACAGGATGCTGACATTTATCAAAAATATCCAGTTCTATCATCATATGCATCTCAAAAGTTTAGAGGATAAGAACGGCAACTTGTTTCTCATCTGAAGATTAACATGCCACACTTAGACACATTTAATAAAACAATTCTGAACAGAACCTAAGAGTGACTGAAGGGAAAGAGTCCCAGAGGGCACACTTAGGAGAAGAAACTAGATCAAGCACCCTGCCCTGATCAACATTTCAAGCTGAAGAAATAACAAGGCACATTAAAAGATGCCAGTGTTAGAGCTTTCAGAATCACATGGACCTCTTCAAGCAAAAGAAACTCCATGATGCAGAAATCTGATGACATCTTCCCTGGTCCTCTCTCTCTAGGAAGTTGGAACTGAAAGGAAAAAAAAAATCCAAACAAAAAAAGAAAAGCCCTTGTAACTACTTCCACAACCAAACTTATCTTCTCGTCAACTGCCCTAGTGATCTACAGCAGCCACAAAAGAGAAATTAAAACAAAACACAATTACCACACAAGACCCTCTAAAAGATGCTTTCTGTCCAGACAAGCAATTTTTTTGGTAATTTTTTGTTTGGTTGGGTTTTTTGGTGCTGTCTTTATTTACTTGTTTGTTTTTAAGTCAAGTCTATATTTACTTCCTGCTCCTCTGAAGACTCCTATGACTAGGGGTCAAGATATCATCAGTTCAGATGACAAAAACAAAGGAAGAAAAGTTCCGGATGAAAAATTTTCCATGGTACACAGTAGCTGAGAAATAAGACTCAGGTACTACATAGTCTCTTTGGGAACACCAGAACCCTAATAAAGTTTATGAAATGCAAATGGTGTATTTCAGTACAGGGTGAAAACTCACACAAACAATATTTTCTGCAGCTTTCCTGACTGTCTACTCTGCAATAATTTTCCAAAATATTTACAGAACACCACACCAGTGAAACTCAAAATTACAATACAAAAATCCATACACACCTTACAGCCTTCACTTAGGCCTCCTAACTTTCCCTTCTCCCAACAGCTCAACTCAATCTCATGAATTAACATTTAAGAACACCACAGCCCCCTTGATCCTAGCAGTCTGCAACAGCACAAGGCCTCTCAGCTTCCTGTGCACTGACACAGATGCACACAGGATCTTGGTGGAGCAAAATTGTATTTCATGTCCACTGGGTTTTTGTAGCTTTGTGAGATTTAATTTCAAGGAGATTTTTGCCAAGAATACATCCTGTCTTTTATGACACACAGGTTAATCTATTTCTGTAAGATTTCTCAGCAAGCTGAAACACTGTCCTGGGAGAGGGGTCATGGTACTCTTATCATATGCTGGATGCTTTTCTTTTTTTTTTTCCCAGTAACTGACACAAAGATGCTAGGTTTTGAAATATCTTTGTTCCATTGAAAAGAAAGTTTAGAGGGTCTACAAGATCTCTGAGCACTCTGAATACATTTTAGAAGTTGTGAATAAATTTAAGATGATGAGATTAAAAACCTGGAAATTTATCCTAAACTTTCAAGACAGCAAATATTAAAATTGATGCCATGGAGATGCAAGCTTACAAGCCTTCCGCACTATATTGTTCTTTTTCCTCTTCATTTGGTAGGATAACTCAGGTCAGTTTATAAAATCATCCCCTAAAGAACAAGGAACAATTATTCATAACAAACACAACTAAAACCTTGTATTTAGGCATGTGGCTCTAAAACTTGCACATTTCTCACATTTGGATTTTCTGCATTAGTACCACCTGCAGAGTTGCGCCACCAGTTTCCATTCTCAGGTCTCCCCAAGCCAACCTTAACCCTCCAGAAGGTTTCCTACTCCTCTGCCTCCACCCAGTCACAGAGCATTGGGCTGTGAGGCTGCAGTGACAGCAGGACCACGCTCATAGAGATTCCTATGAAGAGTGCACAGGGGATCCCTAAGTGTTTCCTAAAGCTGCTTGTGCAGGCCCCATGAAGACACATACACCTGTGTCCCACCTCAGGGAAACCACAAAAGGCACAAAAAGCCTTCTGACACCCTGGGCAATGTCACTTTCATTGTCCTTGAACAGTAATGTTGTGATTAAACACCAGAGCAGATTAATTTCCAGCTCAGATGACACTGAACACCACTAACAGGAACAGGAGGTATGTTCACAAGATACTGGAGATGAACAGGATTGCTGATTAACTGCCTCCAGCCTTCTTCCATGGAGTTCTTTCACGGCTCTCTCTCCTAAGCCTGGAAGAAGCATCCTCCGTCGTACCAAGAGCTGAGCCAGAAGATGTGAAGGATCTTAGAAACATGTACAAACCCGAAACATGAAATTACCTCAACCATGCAGAAACCACACAGACAGATCTTTAGAAAACTTACTACTAAACACATCGAGGTTCAGCGACGGACAAGGCAGTAGCTTTCAGTCCCCTGGAACCCTGATGCAGGATCCCAGGTAAGAAGATAACTCAGCATTCACAGGAAGCAGAGATTGCATTCCCAAGTATGTGAATCAGACAAAGGTACCATCCACAGCTGTGAGATCATTTGCTGCGAACTTCCAGCGGTATTTTCAAGAACTGAAAGAACCATGTTTCATCTTGACTTACAGCCACTCCCCGGAAACCAAATGCAGTACTGCCTTGATAAGCCAAATACAATCGGCAACTCTGCAAACACAGAGGGTGTTTAAACACAGATCTTCCTTGGCTCCAAGGAAAAAGCCTACATTTGTAGATCACCATGCACACCCACTGCCTAGCAAAGTGGCATCAGTCAGCCAGAATCAAGAGGATACAGGAAAATTTCCCAAAGGATTAATCTTACAACCACTACACAACAGGCCAGAGGTTTGCCTGTGAACAGCTGTTAGAGGCAACCAGATGCCCGAGATATTTTAAGATGTAAAAACAAGTTTGCCAACTCCACTCACGCACAATTCAGCTCTCATCAGTAACACAAGTAAGGACAAAATACCTATTTTGTTTACTCATGTAAAGAATTCATGGATGGAGCCGTTTATACACTAACAGGACATACTGTAATTAACTCTGAGTAGGCAGAATTTTCTAAAAATGAGGTTATGTGAAAAAAAATCAATCTACTGACAAAACGTTTTTTCCTTCTTTAAGTGACGTATATGGACTTCACAGTGAGGACAGATTTTTTACAGTAGGCAGACTAAAAATTGCAGGTCTCTTCCTTTAGTTTCTTCCTCGTGGCAAGGAACACAGGAGGGCCAAGAATGGCAGTGACTTGCCAGACTGAGGCCACTGTACTACACTCACACTCCAAATCAAAGCCTAATACTGTACAGTGCTTTTGAAGTTCCAAAACTGACTTTGGCTCCATTATTACCAAAACTCCTGAGAGGGGCTAAACTGTGTCCTAGGAGTCAATGGGTATCAACTCATGCGATCGCTGTCAGTACAACTGTGCTGACACCAGTACCAAGTAGTTATTAAGAGCACACCAATCACCTCAGATGGCACTTCCATTACCAATTTCCCTACTTGTTCACGAGGTTTGTGTCTCCTAAGAAATCTTCAGCATCCAGCAAGTACAGAGCTTCACCATGGTATGATATGGGGACACATCAGCTGTGCAAGCAATCAAGTCTTAACTCTTGGATTTCAGAACATATGTTCAGCCCAAAGGCATTAACTATATGCTAGCAAATCTCCAAATGGACAGATTTCACTACGAAAATGAAAGTCACCAATACAGAAAAACTCCAAGTCAAGATGTCAAAATTGTGACTTGCAAGCAACAAAGAAAGAAATGAAACTATTCTATGTCTCATGCCCTTGGAGTGGTCTACGTCAGGAAAAAAAACATTTTTATAGGTCAGGAAACAACAATCTTTATTAAGAAAAATCTTTTGCAAGCACTTTATATAAAGTAACATGGACGGACAGACAGACATATCTGAAAGAGACAACTGGTACCTTCAGAGAAAACTGTTTACAGTGTCTGCAGGGCACAAGTCACAGTATGGGATGATGTACTTTAACAGTAAACTAGGGGGTTCTGCAGCAAAAGAGAAGGAACCACAAAGTAAGAAACCTGTTTTAAGGTATATGGGCACAGAACTCAAGGAGGTAAGTATTGTAACATGCACTTGGGGGAAGAGCTGTTTCATCATAATGATCTCATACTACTTTCTGATAAATTTAAGTAAGGTATTGCTTGAACATATCCAGAAGCCATGAAGTCCTAGCCATTCTGTTTAGGCATATTCTCTAAGGCATACGTAAAATACAAGCTGCAGGCAATGACAGTACATTCTTCTCTGTTCAGAGCAACTACAGAATTTAGAGACCTATCAGTCAATTTTGCTACCGCAAAGGCAAGATCCTTCTTTGGAAAGAGGGGGAGATTGTTCAAATCAGTCCCACTAACCTTTCCAGCTCACTTGAGCTTTGATTCCAATGTCAAGTAACACAATTTACATACTGGAAATTTTAATTTTGGAGTCTCCACTCCAGTGCAAAGCAACTATATTTGAATTGTTCTTTCCCAAATTTCACAACATGGTCACTGGAGACCACTTACATCCATCTTCTTTTCTATGTGTTAAAATTTTTATTTTAAGCACTGCAAAGAAAAGGTTTTGCAACTGTTCTCAATTTTACACGTTCTCCTACAACTTTAGAAGCAGTAAGTATTTTCACTTTAAATCCAGCACCAGACAACCCCCCATTTATTTTTTGTGCAGCATAAAGAGTAAGGAGTTCCAGAGGTCTAAAATAAAACTTGTGAGACAAGTGTGACAAAGCTCCTAAAGCAAGAGCATCTTAAATTTTATAGAATAACAAAAATCATGATTGCTGAAATTTTTATCTGTTAGAAATTGCCACCTTTTCTTAAGCACTAAAATTGACCTAATATAGTGAAGTACAAGAAAAGCACATTTGTACCAAAAGGTAAAATGATTTAAATATATTCTTTTTAAACAGGAGAATTTTTGCTCACGAAAGGATAGTAAAGATGAAAATATACCCACCACATACCGGACTGAATTATGGATTCAAAAGCTTTCACTCTAAGCAGTACTTCCTGAAAAGCCTTTTGAAAAGGTGGCATAAGTGCTCAGTAGACAGAAGGTCTTGCCTAGAAGACGGGCTTTCTATACATGCAATTAAGACAGAAGAATAGAACTTCAAATACAACTTCAAAGTAAGAGCTCATGAATCTCATGAACTCTGCTTTCAACTGTGTAGCCCCACCAAACAAAAATTAGAGCCATAAAGAACACACTGAGTTAGAAAACAATGGCACTTAGTATCAGACATATAACTAATATATAATGACATTGTCTTTCCTCATCAAGAATATATAATGACATTGTCTTTCCTCATCAAGAAAAAATGTACTATAGCTCCACAACAGCAGGCTTCAACTGTGAAGGTGACTTGAGAATTTTATAGCCCACCCGGCCCCTCCACCCCCATCATCTTGATGCAATGTTCAACTGCTGTGAGCACACCCCAGGCACTCTGTGCAGAGAGCTGCTATGGAGTACATAATGGAAATGATCCAGGTGAAAAGTATCCATTCATAAATGGGGAATTAGAGGGGTGAAGGCTTAAAATAAGCAAATATAGTTACACCTCAGCTCGACAAGGAATTACTTGCCCCTGATGGTGGTGCATCTGACTGTATGCACTTGGAGAAAAGGATAAATGGAAGGGTCAAGATCTTGAATCACTAGTCAGTGCATTCAAGACAATCACAACAAAACAACTTCTCAAATCAAAAAGAATTACACAGTTCAAAAGAAGTCTGGTTATTGAAAAATCCATGACATGCACAAAGCCTGTTTTGATCAATTTGCAGCTGTCAGCAGCCAGTCTTCACACCATGCCTATCTCAGGTATGTTTCTCCAGGCAACACTTGGGTTCAATTAAGCTGCATGCAGAGTACAATACATACAAATCGTTACATCCTAATGCATTCCTACCTAATCCAAGATTATGCCTTTGCATTATTTAAAGATACAGAAATATTTGGGGATCATATGTAGTTACAGTATGTAAAGTCACACTTATCTTGTTAGGAACAAACAGTAGCACCTCAAATGAAAACTCATTTTCTAGACTCTTAAGAAAAGCAGCCACAAAGCAAAGTAAGGCAGGATATATCCTGCTGTAGTGAGCTGGAGTTCTGTGAGCAACTTGCAATACTTCGTAGTTCTCAAACAACGTATTAACAAAAGATCAACGACAAAGGCAAAAGACGTTAGGGAATTCAGCAAGGAGAAAGATGGATTTTATAAAAAAGGCTCAATGAGAAGACAGAAGATATGACTAGTTTTACGGACTTGAAGTACAAAGTGACAGCAGTCCACAAGCACCAAGTCTGCCAAGTCTGGACAGATTATCAATCACTGCAGTTCACACTAGAACTAGACCTAGACTGCCACTCTGGTGTCATGCCAGGCAGAGAGTGCTTCAGAGAATGAGGGCGAAGCAGAAGTGAATGTGATTTTGCAGACTGCAAAGCAGTTAAAACTTACTTTTTTTTTTTTGGCTAACCAGTAAGTTTTTATCCCTTTCCACTGACCATCTGTTGTGTGAAGATCTTTTTCAAGCACAGCTGAAACAACTGCACTTGTAAATACTACGATTTTTCATGACATAGAACAGTAAATACTTCAGAAACTCGTACTGGATTTCCAGACGGGCATGTGCTTGAAGGCAGTAGAGTACAGGTAAGTAAAGCGTAAAGATAAGGAAGAAATAGGAGAGAACTGGAGGTACCCAAACTGTTCCCTAATACAGAAAAGGACAGAGGTCTCCAACCAATACTATTTATAAGCCAGGAGAAAAATAAAAATCAAGTCAGAAACTCAGGGAACTGGGGTTTTTAAAAGGGAACAGAGGTTTAATATGCAAGTGAGCTGCTACAGAAAAATAAGAGAAGCTGCACAGTGGGATCTTAAACAGAAAATGATCTTGAATTCTAGAAGAACCATCTTCCTGTCTTTCTACAACATGATGTGCACACATATTATGCTTCTTCTCCACACAGAAACATGCTAAGACACAGCCCTGAAAGAGACTCTTTCAGCCCAAAAGAAAATTGATTTCTGGTATTTTCTGTCTGTCCTGACTGCTGCTGTTTAAAAAAAGAAAGAGATCAATACCATACTTACACAGTGAACCAGCTGTGGTCCGTCCTCTTTTTGACCTTTCTTGATTAGCTTTTTCAGAAGCCAAAGAAGCTCTGGTTTGAATATTTCTTTTTACAGGGTTCTGCTGTGATTCTGCAGCCTTCTCCACTCCATGAAAGTATTTCATGTGATAATGCAATAACTTGGCTTTGCGGAAGGATTTTGAACAGTCCAAGAACTTGCATCTAAACTTGTGATCTTGGTCAACAGTTGCAGCTTTTTTTGATGCAAGAAAATCTGTTCTCCTACAAGGTTTTGTTACTGTAAGAACAAAACAGATAAATTGCCCCATGCATATGCTATATTTACCAAATGGTTTCCTAAACTTCAACAGCAAAAAGAAGCATGCATTCACACACATTAGCTATGAATTGCTAGAAATAAAATGTTAATGCTTTATCTGCCTTTAAGATTAGTAACTTTAAACGGAAAACTCTACCCTACACTGCTCATAAATCTGGTTGTCACGACACCACTGTTCTTATGAATAAGTTACAATATTTTGTTTCCCTGAGTCCCTGCCCAACAGCTGATCTCACTGTATGGCACTCTGGAAGATAAAAGACAGAATCACACAGAGATTACATCCCTATGTCCGAATACTAAAGACTATTTGTTCACAACTATTCACATCTCTGGTGAAAGCAAGAAAACAGTTCTGCTTCTCTGGTTACAATTATTTTGCTACCTGCTTTCTGGGTGCACAGTTTTGCCACCAAAGCCTGGTTATTTCCAAAGACAATAGAAACAATATGTTAGAACATTTTAAAAGTAAAATTGAAATTTGTTTCAATTTTTAAGTAGCAATGAAACACAAAATTGCTTACATCTGTTACAAAACGTTCCCTATGAGCTATACTTACTTAGTTTCTCAAACAAGTAAGGAAAGTCTAAAGATTCAAACGTAAGAACATTTTAAGGCACCTATTCCAAAGAGCACTGCTCTGCAACCCAGGGCTGTATCTATCATGAATTTCAGGAACTTTTAGTTAATATTTTTTCTAAGAAACATACAAAATAAACATTTTTAACTAAATCAGATTACTGTCACCAGTATCTGTACTCAATACGACACGAGAGGTAAAAATGAGGAAACAGATCTAAACAGATCTCTGCAATTATCCATCACTAATACACACACAGCATCCAAAAATCCCTTCTCCAGCTAGAAGACAATGGAAAGGAGGTATCATTTTAAAAAATCCCAGCTTCCAAATACAATTTTTCAATTTGTTTTGCCAGTACTAAAGGTTATTTCCATCTTTACAAGAGTTTTCGACTTTCAGGATTAAGAAAGCAGTGTTTAACTGCAAGACCCAAACCTAGCAACCATGACTAAAACTGAAGGGATGCAGTATACGAATGAAAATTAAGACACTGTATTAGAAGTAGCTGTAAGCAGGAGACAAAAGTACCCAGAAACATTATGAACAAGAATAAGATTTTCTGTAAGTGCAGTAAGGCTTTGAACAGAAGGAGTATTAAAAGCAGTGTCAACACGATCCCGGAGTAAAAACACAGTACGGCTTGTTTCCAAGTTTTTAGCATGCAGTAACAAAAATGGTGTTACTGAGCAGGAGACTTAAAGGTTGTCACAGTGCAGAGAAGCATACGAAACATCTATATCTGAGGCCCATCCAGCCTTTCAGTACTGTGTACAAACAAATCTTTAACACAGAGAAAACACAAGTAGTTGTACCCTAATGCATAGGGAAAGATTAAGTCATATGCAACACGAAGCTGGTTAAAAGAAAGAATATGCAATGAAATTGGAGAACGAAATAGTACAAAGGAAGACACTAGTTTTGGGTGTTTTGCAGTGGTAATGACCAGAAGGAAGACACTTTGGCATAGCCACGTTAAGAACATGCTGACAGGAACATCAATAAGACTGCAGCAAAGCCAGACTCACACTTGCAGAATGATGAAGCTTGCCAATACCAAAATCAAAATATACTGCAGACCATCAAAAGCTGCATTCAGGAAGAATGAGAAAGTATTTCAGGAAGGCTCAGTGCAATGGTCTATGGGTTTAGTGAAAGCAAACACAGAAAAGTTCTCCTGACTCTAAAGTAAAAAAACCAGCATTTGGGACTACAGATGCTGAGAACTTGTTACTACTTAATAACCAACATGAAGCTGGAAAACAACTGAAACAACCGCAGCACAAGGGAGTAATGGGGTCCAAAGACCTAACAAAAAAAACATCACAAAGATGACAAGAGAAACTATTACATCATCACACAACTGTCAGGATGAGGCCCCGCATTCAAGCTCAGAGCACTTCCCCTCCACTAAGCCGGACAGATTCTGGAGAAGATACAGGGAATGGCTTCTAACTGATTGGCCACAAGTTAGAAAAGGAAACAATTGCATTAGCGAAAGTTAGAAATAGGGATAACAAAGACATGGGGCAAAGGGAAAGGAAGCAGACAAAAAACTTACTGCAATGTGCAAAAGGAATGTATTCAGAGTAATAAAAATACAGACGATCCCACAAAATTTGAAACAAAGCTTCAATCATTCCCATCACTACATTTTCCTTCTTTACAAGCAGCACAATAGAACTCCCTGCCAGCCAGGCCCAGTAGGAAACTGACAACCAACTCTGCCACCCAGGGTAGCCTCTGGAGAGTCCTTGCTCCAGACACTCTGAAAATAACATCCTACACCACCAACACCTAAAGTGGCAGCTACCAGCCTTACACACAGAATTTTTGCTCACAACATACGACACTAAAATTGGTTTCTAGAGAAACAAGTTTGGTGTGCTGTCTTCAGATTTTCAGGCAACTGCCATTWCAGAGGAGCTTGGTGCGTATTTTCTGTGAGTACAGAGGAAAAGTAATGGTAAATTGACACCTGCTATTTCTGCCATGATTATAATCAAAATTCAAACCCTTCATCTGCTTTTCAGTCAGCCATTACAACATTAAGCACAGACACTCACGGTCAAACATCAGTGTGTCCTTTAAGCTTCACTACAGAGCAAAACATTCCTTCAGTGCTCCCATCAGGAACCATTCTCACTTTTCACTGGGCTGAATTATCCAAGGGTCAAGCTATGATCATGTTCAGCAGTAAGTTCACTGTAAAATGCACAGTGTGAAGTTTCCAAGTGCACCAGAGGTGTTTTCACACCATTATCAATTCTCTCTTTGACATGACTCCTGCTGGGACAGGAATATTTGGCAGCAGCACTGTACCTTGACTGAAGGTCTGCCATCCTGTGGCATCTCCTGCAACACCCTGGTAAACAATCCAAGAAGCCAGCAGTGCACAGAACTCTTCCCATTTTCCCCCACTTAAAGATGGCTTTACTGCACTTTCGAGCCATTAGACTTCCACACACAACTGCTGGCTAAAATGAGGAGACCTTCACTTTCTATTTCCTGATCTCCAAAGAAATACTAAGTGAAGATCAAATTATTTCTTCACTTGCTGCTTAATTTAACACATTGAAACTCTCAAACTCATGTTCTTTGGCACATTATCTTCATGATAGGTCATGGTAACAAACATGCTTGAGCTGACAGTTTTCACATTGTGCTTTGGACCACTTCACACCACTGGGCAGTGTCCTCACCAATTACTTATTTCATTCAACTTATTTTTTCTGAAATCTTGTGCTGGTTTTTCCTGTGCTCACCAACTGTTTCATCATTTCAGCTCTCAAATTACATTTCTTCCTTTACTTTCAAAAACCCTCACAATATCTCAGTTGTGAAACAAAAATCATCATGCTTAATTGCTCTTCTCAAGCTAATTTAGGTAAGGACAGCATCCAAGAATTTCCAGTGCATCCAGAATCCACAGAAGCAGATGCCTGGTGTAAGAAATACATAACAGCATCAATAATCACTGATCATTACATATTTATAAACTTATGGGGTTTTGAGCTGTAACATTACTTGGCATTGCAAGAACTACTCAAGACAGTATTTCTTATGGCACTCCACTCACCAGTTTCCCCCTGTGCTGGAAATAAATTGGTACCAATAAAAGCAGCCTGTACTGGCTAGTAAAGTACGTAAGCCTTGCAGCACACCACTCACACCTCAACTTACCTTTGGAGGGGCCAGGTGGGGGGGATGTGAAGGCTTTACCTGTACTTTGACCTGTAACAAACACTGCGATCACACTGAGGTGCCCCACCCTAGGGAGCTTTAGGTGAGCAAGGCACGATGCACTACTTACCTACCATATCTTGTTAGGCTCAAAAATACAACTTCCACACTACCGTGAAGGGATTAAAGCCTACTGAGGTGAGCTGCAGGAGAAACAGTAGCTCTTTCAAAGTGATGAAAAGGGCTTATGTTTCTCCTTAACTGAAACACAAAGCTAACAGAACAAAATCAGAAAAGCAGGGGTAAGTATAAGGCAAATAGAATCTCTGATGCATGTCCATGCAAATAAATAAGTAATTTCAAGAGCGCTAGCAAATACAACTACAAACAGGATAGTGCATGTGTGCAAAGCAAAGGCAGCTTGCCTTTAAATTTAAAGGAATTTTTAAGAGTAAACTCATATGAACAGCTATGAAATACTTGTTTTCAGATGTATGCAGACTTTTAACTGGCTGCAAAAAATTGCCAACTGACTGTCACATATTTTTTGGAAAGACAGCTTGATTTAGCTAAATTCTGATCACCACTTCTGGTCCCTTGTCATCAGAGGTGCCAAAAGCCAGGAGAACAGGATTCTAATCTTTCAGTACATGTAATTACATAGAATTTTTGTGAAGCTTTTTAAAAAGGAACTTCATTTTTGACAAACAGTGCTATATTGCCCTTGCAGAATATGGTACAATTAAAAACATCTCAGCCATAGGAAGACTCCAGACTGTGTCTGCTGTTATAAACGTCTGCAACCACTATTAATCTTGAATCATCTACCAACCAGTGACTAGAAAACACCCTTTAAAAGGAATGCYTGCGTCCTTAAAAATTCCTGATATTCAAACGCTATAAAATAACATTCTTCCTAAGGATCATGCAACATAAAATTTGTACTACCAGAATGTACTACTCAACAATGCCAAAATGACACTAACAAATCACACTGAGGGAAACACAGGTTTTACACTATTATCCTACAGGAAGATAATTCATTCTCACTAAGTGACTTGATTTGAAGTATACAGACAAATAATAACGGTAATACTGGGTTGCAATACTGCCTTTGTTCTACATATGCAAAGCTACCAATGACTAACTTCCATGCTGTACTTCATGGGAATCTCACATGCGACAGACACCCTCTTCTCCCACACAGTCCACCTACTCTCCAACAATGTAGTCTGCTCCCTGCCCAAGACCCAAATCTCTTTCAAATACATGGCAGATTAATGAACATAACCGACACACAGTTATTCTATCTGGAGCCTATCTGTTCCCTTTATAATCATCCATAAATTATTTAATTCAGCTCCCAGTCTCCAACACCAGCTATTTTTAGGACAGCATGCCTGGGCTCTGCAACATATCTACCCTTCCATAAGAGAAGAAGCCACTGGAGATTTTCAGAGGTATTTTCAGATCCCACCTAAAGGCGCCTGTCATTGTCATGCTGCTACACACACACCACCACCAGGTAAAATACCAAGCCTTGCTGTTCCCCCATCAAGCAACTCATCGGCACTGGGGTGTACCAGTACAATCCCATAACCAAGACAGAGCACAGAGAAGGAAACACAGATCCACTTTTAACTACAAAGGATTTATCTGTGATGGAATATATGACTTTTCTAAAACTGTTTGTTAATAACATTTTTAATGTTGGTTAAGTATGGAAATGTAGATTTTTGCAGTTGGATTTCAGGTGAGAGTATTTACTCCAAGACCCTGCATAGCTTTTATCACCAATCCTTTAAAATAAAAACACCTGCTTGCCACATCTGGCAAGCATGTCTGATTTCTAATGTTAACTGAAACAATTTTCAATTAAATAAAATCCACACTCAGAAGTGTGGATTTTTACGTAAAAAACAGTGTTGTACTTCAGGTCAGAATGCAATGTGAATGAATATTCCCAAATTAACTATAATCTAGCTTGCTCAAGTCCTGACAAACGAGCCAGGAACAAGAGTGCACAAACCCTAGCAGAGCCTTTGGGCAGGTGTTAGCCAAGCCCTGCTCCCACAGCTTTGCTGCTTGTATCCACTGAAGCAAGCTCAGGCCACATCCCACACATTCCATTAATGTGAATGACACTACAGACACAAATATTAAACATTCAGTTGGAATTCTCCCAAGTTTAAACCCAAATTACTAATGCTCATCAACAGCTGAAGGAGACCAACATCAAAAGAGCTTGTATTTCTAAATAGTGTAAATGCATACATTTTCATTTACACATCCAACCAAAGTGAAGAGGACAGTTCCTTCCAGCACTGAGGGTACCCATTAGTGGAAAGGGAAAGGACATGTGACTTGAACAGTTACACTCAAGTGAGTGAGAGAAGATAAGTGCAAACAAGAGGTAAATTTAAAATAACCAACAAACAACACACAGAGTTTACTCCAGCAATGCTGAGAAACCGTAAATCTCTCCAAGTGCTCTGTTACACTTAAAATTAAACTTGTTAAATAGAGCATAAACTAGAAAATATGTACTTCAAGTTTCCCCAGTTAGCTGTAGATCCAAAGATGAAAGTTATGAGAAATAATCACAGGACAGCACCATGTTTTGACAGTCTACTATCTGCGCAGGAAATTTTAATTTGAAAAGGCAAGGTAAGAACACTCCTCAGCTAAAGAAAATAGAGTAAATATATTAAGACAGTTCAAACTGAAATGTTTGAACTATTTMATAAATTTGTACTAAAGTCTCCAAGTCTAAACAAAAGGATATAAAAATGCACAATCAGGATTTCCAAACACCAGAAACAGTAATATTACCACATACTTGCAGCACATTAAGGAGAAAAGAACCTGACCTTTTATGGTGTTAAGTTCAATTTAATCCAGAATTCCAAACACTGAAAACAAGAAGTTTTCAAAAGCGACAAACAGTCATTTAAAAATTACAATTTTYACTTTTAAGATTGCTGTCTAACTTGAAAGCACAAGATTAAAACTGAGTCCACAAGGAATAAAAATATGCATTTTTTTACCAAGGTTAACATTGCAAAAATGCACAGTTTTAACACCTGCACAAGTACAAAACACCTGGTGTCAGTTGCCTTAAGAAATGCATCAACATTAAGTATGAAAAACCTGAACCTGTAGCAGCAGAAGGTTCTTCAGTTCTGACAGGAACAGAGGAAGACTCAGTGTCTTCAGCTTTTTCTTCCTGCAAACTGGCATCTGTACTGAGTGCTGTGCTATGCAATGTGTTTCCAGGTGATCCTTGTTCACCAGAACTTTGGTCAGATTCAACAGGAATTTCTAACTGGACTAGAATGAGAAAAAAAAATTCCCCTGAGTAAAATGCACGCAAAAGCAGACTTCAGAAG